>WBNH01011629.1:378895-462355 GCA_013401255.1 Urocolius indicus | reverse complement strand
GTCCTTGATGAAGATGTTGAACAGATGTTCAATGTTGGAACAGATTTCTTGGCATAGTAGGAAGATCGGTTCTGCCTAATAGTTAATAGGAGCTTTCTGCATTTTTTCACGTGCTGTCTGTATTTAACCATCATTGCTGGAATATTTGAATTTGTTTTTTCCCTGCAGCTTAACTTGTGCTTAATGTGAAACCTTTCATTTTTAAGATGGAGGTGGCAGGCAGTGATAAATTGTCTGAAGGAAGGCAGAGTAGGCAAATCAGGACAGGTGACTTGGGGAAATGCTAGATTGCTGGTGGAGGTTTATAAGGGAAATTATTATTCCTGTGTTCATGCAAAACTACTGTTACTAAATACCTGTATTTTTCTTAGGAGTTTAAGATCTTCTTCATACAGATTCATTGAATAATTGAAGATAGGCAAGCATGACAGCAAATGCTTGCAGGGCTGGCTCTAAATGAGAAGCCAGTGAAATGGATGTTGAAGAAGACTGGGGTAGTGCTATACAGATGACACTATGGAGTGTTCCCCACCCTTTTTAGAATACTTGTTTTCCTGTGCTTTTACCTAATGCCCTACATACTGCAAATTGTGAGCCTTGCTGGGCTTCCGTAGCCTTTGCTGCTTAGTTTGCATGAGAATGTATTTTATCTTCAGAAGACCTGTGTTTCTGTTTTAAGTGGATTCTTTTTAAAAGGCTGACATATTAAGCTGATGTTGACCAACAGGGACATTGTATTTATGTAGCAAAACCCAGCAACAAATTGTAAAATCTCAACACCTCCTCATGACTTTAAAGTGAATCATATAGTAAGTCTCAAGTATTTTCCAGACTGCTTTTGACTACTTAAGTGACTCTGAGCCTGAATCATTCATGTATTTTATCTAAAAATCAATAAGAAGTTGAAATGCCAAATGTAAAAAAATGCTATGATATTTATCTAAAGTCTCATAATTGAGACTTTATTGAGAGGTGGGGAAGAACCATTTAAAATTGCTTCTATGTTACATTACTTGGATTATCAGCAACACACATTTTAGACAGTAATTTCTGTTTCTGTTTTATGCATTGATAGAAATGCAGAAAAGTCTTTTCTGCGGGTTCATTTGTATATATCTTTAGGTTTAATGCTGGAGAATTTGAATATGCATTATTCTGGTTTTGGATGTAGAGGAGAGGAATGGAAAAATATTGTTTTAAAGTCCTGTAAAAATCTGACTGGCAGTGTTAAGCACGTAAAATAACTGTTTACTTGTTCAGAGGTGAGGTCTTTTTATTAAAAAATTGTTTCAGGTTGCTGTGCCCTTATTTCTGAATCGTTTGGTAGATTTACAAGTATTTGAGAAGATTTATACTTAAACATTTATTTCAGATTGTTTAGGTTCCTGTGTTTGAAAACAGCTCCATTTTGTTTCACACTTAAGCTTCTCTCAAAAAACTTTGTACAGCCAACAATCCAATCCTAGAAGCTTCTCTCAAAAACCTTTGTGCAGTCAACAGTCTAATCCTAGAAGCTGAAATGATACCCAAACTTGGAGTTAGTTGCCTTGGATATATTGTTGATAACTAAATAAATGTTCTTGAGTTGTCTTCCGATTTGAAAGACATTTGTCTTTTCAGAATGTTTGGTTTGTATTCCTGACTGATATTTAAGGTATCAGAACATTAAAGATTGGTTTCACAGAGTCATAGAATGTTAGGGGTTGGAAGGGACCTTTAGAGATCAGCTAGTCCAGCTCCTCTGCTAAAGCAGGTTCACCTAGATCAGGTCACATAGGAACGTGTCCAGGTGCGTCTTGAAAATCTCTCGAGAGTGAGACTCCACACCCTCCCTGGGCAGCCTGTGCCAGGGCTCCCTCGCCTGAACAGTAAAATAGTTTTTCCTTATGTTTAAATGGAACTTTTTGTGTTCCAGCTTCTTTTCATTACCCCTTGTCCTGTCACCAGATACAAAGGAAAAAAGTATGCCTTGTCGAAACACTGGGATTATCAAAGACCTGAAAGAGCACTAATGTATCATTCATTCTGGTTCTAACTCCAATACTTTTGATGGTTCCATTGTGTGATAAATATAGACACATGGGGAGAAAAGAGATTACCTAAAAGAATTTGTGTGCAATATCCAGAATATCATCTTGGCACACTGAAACTGCCATGTCACATTATACCTGTAACAGCAAGTGATGAATTTACTGAGATAAACAACACAGAAGTGTGGTCATGGCAATCTGTGTCCTGTGGTCACAGGAGAGTTTCTGAAAGCAGAGGCTGTAAGCAGCAGCTCAGGAGCTTCTCCTGAGAATGAATGCTTCTTAATCACTGCTTCTTAGGAGGCAAAATCACATCACTCAGGTAGTGCTCTGGATTCTTGTAAAAGCCTTGTTTGCTACAGGCCTGCTGCTGCTCTTACTGCAGTGAGGTTAGAAACCATGAGACGTTCATTCAAGCCAATTTCATTAATTCAGCATTGGCTTAATGAGCATGTGTGATAGATTTTTATGGTGTTTTTTTTTAATGGAAAAAAACTTGCACATAAGCCAAAATATTTTTCATTGCACAGAGATAGCTGTGTTTCGATTTTTAAATTGATGTCCATAATATTTGTGTTCTGTTAGCAAGGTCTGTTCTGCGTGAAATAACATTTTTGCACACTATTTTGCTTTTGTTTTGCACTCAAGTGTTTGACTCTCTGCTCTGTGTATGATTTATTATTTCATTACTTCCAGGGTGTTAATAAGTTCCTGTTGAGAGTAAGCCCACAGCACATTTGAGGATTAATGTAATTTCTCTTTGCTCGTGACTTAATACTATTGATAAACATCTTATTAGAAGTATACACTGGATAAAATTAACTTACCTGAAATTACTTAAACTTCTTCTGCAAGTATTTGGTATTTGCAAAACATACTCTCAAGGAAACAGTTGTGGAAATTCCTATAGTCCAGGTCCTGTGTAACAGAAAAAATGCCATGCCTTCATTCTTGTGTGGTTACATGTACTTGTGGGCTTTGTTTCTTCTTATTTCTGTTTGTTGTATATTTTTATCTCCTTTTGGCTGACTGTTCCTAATACTCTGTCCCACCCTGGTGATTCAGTTCAGTAATCAGTTCTACTTGTTCAGGGTGCCTGGACAATTTTATGCTTTTTAAAAGTGCCCTACACCAGCTTTTCTTATCAAAGAATAACACCTGCTAGTCAATTGGGTTCAATTTCACTGCGATCCAGGATCTTAACCTTGTGTGATTAAGTGATGGGGGCAGTGTCAGCTCATTCTGAACCTTGAGCTGAGCTATAGACTGATACAAAGAATTCAGCTGAATGGGTAGTGGCCTTCATTGTCTACCAGGACCCTGTGGTAATCAGAATGCTCCTTATGTTTCTGCAGAAGTACACTACCAGCATGGATTTCGTACGGAAATTTGAACGCCAGTGTGGCTCCCAGGCCAGTGTGAAACGGTTAAGATCTCATCCCTCCTACCACAGCTTTAACAACAAATGGAATTTGCCTGTATATTTTCAAATAAGGTTAGTATGCATTCTGGGTTTTTTGTTCACTTTTTCAAAAGTAAAGTTCAGTCATAGCAAAATGGTCAGATCTCATTGGTCAAAGTTTCACTTGTCAGCAAATCATAGAAGTCAGACTAGGAATTTAATTAGTAAGTCAAGTAACTCTTACTTGTCTTTGAACATTTTAGCAAAATCCCAGCCAGCTACTCTTCAATATGCACTGTGGTGCTGTTGCACTGAATTTGA
Source organism: Urocolius indicus (assembly GCA_013401255.1). NCBI lineage: Eukaryota > Metazoa > Chordata > Aves > Coliiformes > Coliidae > Urocolius > Urocolius indicus. The sequence continues at coordinate 458,602 of WBNH01011629.1, read as the reverse complement.
TATGCTACTCATAAGACTTTCAGCAGGACATCTAGACCAGCCTGGAAATCTTTTTGCAAATTCTTTTTCTGCAGTGTCCCTGCAGAAAGGATGCTGCTTGTGCAAATCCAGAGTCGTGCTTTTTATAAGGGAAGAAGTCTTTCTTCTTAAAAATACAGAATTGAAGGACTTGACAACTTCTTGCTTGTCCATTTCTAGCCATGTTTCTCGCATCCATTTTGTCACAAAGAACGTACTTTGTAAGATGCCGAGTCTTGTAGTGTTGCTTTCCCAAAGATTCCCCCACTGTTCCATTTTCCTGAGGAGCTAAGTAATAAGTTTTAGCTTAGTTTTCCAGCAGGTCTGGCATACCTATAGTGTTAGCTTTTACACATCTCTTGCAGTTAGAAGAGAGCAGAGAGACGGAAGAAGCTCTGTTTTAATTCGAGTAATGCTAGAATTTTCATGAATAAAATAGAACGTAAAACCATATTTTTTAGAAAATGTAATCTACACATCTGATTTTAGGACTGGATAGCAAGCCCCCAGGCAAGAAAGAGAAGGGTTGATGAAACCTGCTATAACCTCTGTGTGTTGTGTGTGATCTCTTGGTCCAAAATCTTCTGAGAGTCTCTTAAAAAAGAGGTTTTAACCTGAGTCACTTTACTGGGCTTTTTTATTGCATAATTCTGTAACTGACAATAACAGTACAACTGTAGCCACATTTGTACAGTTCCTTTAATCCAGGATAAATCTACATTGTTGCTGAAAAATTCCATCCAGGATTCTTCTAAGTGTTGGAGTATGGGACTGAGAGCAGGATCTTAGTGTTTTGGTGGTTAATTGTGTTTTGTAAAATGGTAGCCCCAGTCTCTGACATCCTGGTTTGGTTTATTGCTTGCACACCTGTTCCTGCAGTTGTGTAGTGAACTGACAGGAGGATCTGTTACCCTGGGCAAAAAAAGACTGATGTTCAACTCCAATCAATTTCTTCAAACCACTTAACTGTACAAATATTTGTGTTGTCCCAAGGGAAAGGGCAGGAGATCTCACTACAGTAGCAGTGCTGAGTGCACAGACTAAAAGTGTCTGTGGTACTGTAGCCATTATGAACCTTTTATCAGATGTATATTGTTAATAGGTCTGTTAGTCTGTCCCTTTGTTTTGAAAGTACAAGTTTTCAAATAAGTGACCTCTTGATCAAACTTTGGACTCATGCTCATAAAATTGAAGTGGAGCTTCAGTGTATTTTTTCTGTTAAAAAATGTTCTTTCCCATTAGGTATTTGGAGCTCTTGCTGATCAAAAAACTTTTATAAAGAAAAAAAGATCATTTTCCTGTAATCCAAAATTACTGCACGTCTAAATGGTGCACGCACCATTTCAATAAATAGTTGGATAACAGCAGCTTTTCATTTTCAACGTGTTCATTATGTGTATTAGAGAGGCCTTTTCTTTGATGTCTGTTAATATCCTTAAGCCACACAGATTTTTATTGAAGTATTATCTCATGCTATGGCATTCATAGTTAAGATTGTTGGGTTATTTTCTTTTTTTCAATTATTGAAATTACTCAGAACAATTGGCTCTCACTAAAGCCTTCACAAATGATCCTTTGAGGAACAGATGGATGTACAGGCTTTTTTTTTTTTTTCCTTTTGACCAGTGCTGGCACAAACAGGCCCAGTAACTCTTTCCCTTGGCATGTTATGTCAGTACAACTGAATGTGGAATTGTGGTGAATTTTTTTTATATATAAGAAACAGCAAAAAATGTATAAATTGTTAAAAGCCTGATTCAATTCTCTAATCCTTTTCACCATGAGACTTAAAGACACTGCTCTGTCTGGAAATAGTGCATAGGCAGGAATGAGGTTTTGAAGCCATTTCACAGAATCACAGAGTGCTGGGAGTTGCAAGGGACCTTTAGAGATCATCTAGTTCAACCCCCTTGCAGAAGCACATCCGCCTAGATCAGGTCGCATAGGAACGTGTCCAGGCAGGTCTTGAAGACCTCCAAGGAAGGAGACTCCACACCCTCCCTGGTCAGCCTGTGCCAGGGCTCCCTCACCTGAACAGTGAAATAGTTTTTTCTTACGTTTAAATGGAACTTTTTGTGTTCCAGCTTCATCCCATTACCCCTTGTCCTATTGCTAGATACAATAGAAAAAAGGGATGCCCCAACCTCCTGACACCCAGCATTTAGATATAGCTCTAGTTGCTCAACCTGCATCTAGTCCATTAGGAGCCTGAATGAGAAAAGCTAGGTGGGCAGGCCTCTGTTCTGACCTGGAAATGATAGTTAAGAGGCTTTAAGAGGAGCCCTACAGATTCATAGTTAATAAATGGCAGAAAGGCTTGTGGAGTTACTATGATGCACATAAAAGCAAGAAAGAGGAAACCAATGACAATAGAACTTTCTGTAGGGGAGCTTAAAATTATAGCTTTGTTTCAGCATTTAAAGGGAAAACCTGGTTAAAGAAGAATTTTCTGCAACTCTTGCTAAACAGTTTTTAAATGAAGGAAATTCTGTGTTTATCTGTCATGCTTTAAATACAGAAAAATATCAGAGGTTTTGGTATTCACTTTTCTGTTATACCTAAAAAAACTGAGGAGGTAGCATTCTGTTTTACTTTTATGAAGGTGATTTTTTTTTTTTTCTTTTTTAAAAAAGAAGGTCAAAGTTTCCTGTGAGGAACTATTGATTTTTATCAGGTACAGAACTGTTTGCAGAACCTTATGCCACTGTTCATTAACAAACATGTAGAAGCTGAAGCCTGTAGTGTCATGTGATGTATCTGAAGGTCATCTAAAGAAAATACGAGACAATGTGTTCACCTTCAGATTGAGAACAGTAACAAAACAAAAAAATTCCCTTTTCAAAAAGGCTGAGGACTTGACAACTGCAACTTTAATCATTTCCCAAAATACACACCTTAAAATGCCAAAGGTTCTTTTCCAAGTGTTAGTTTCAAGTTAGTGAATGTTAGTCTGGTTTATGTCCAAGTTTATGTTGGATAGAAACAACCTCGCATGTAACATCTGTGTATGTGCACTGATAGCAGGTTGAAATAATATTGTAACAAGCGTTTTTAGGCATCAGTTTAAGCAATTGCTGAATTACAACATTCAAAACTTTTCCGTCTTGCAGATTCAGAGAAATAGCAGGGGCCTTAGAAGAAGCACTTTCAGATACACTAGAGGAAGCACCAGGTAAACTTTTATTACAAAAAGCAATTTTAGAGAAATCAGTGTTATAAGTACCAGTGCTTATTGTGTGTCCATTGAGTATTTAGTAACATGCATCCAACTGGTTCCTATGAGCTTTCTGGTTTTTGTTTAACTGATTGAACAGCATGATATATTTTTATGGAGAAGGAAATACGAGAATGCTGTTCAGTGATGACTTCATTTACTAAAACCACTCATTTTGGCAGCAGCCATTAACATACTAGTGGAATTGTCCCCTCGGTGCAAGAAGGCATTTAGTATCCTCCAAGTGACAACCAAAAGGCTTTGCTGTGTTACTGGGGCATATATTTCTTAATTGTTGTAGGACTGTGTAGAGGCGAAAGTGGCTGTCTGTTGGCAGCATTGAAGCATGCTATGGTTTATAGTGTTGGTGGCTGCTTCAAAAATGAGGAGGTATACAAAGTAAGGATTAGAGTGGAAGGAAAAACTGGTATATTCATTAGAATTATATTGTAATCAGAAAAAATTAGTTCAGTTAATAGGGTAAATACTTACGAAGGCATGGAAGAGCCACATAAATATGTGTATTTGTGAGTGTGTGTGTGTGTGTATATACATATACATATATATATATATATATATATATATATATGCACACACACACTCGCTCCCTGAAGAGAGAAGGAGAAAAAAATCCTAGTGGTGACAGAATACATAAGTCCTACCACTTCAGGGTATTTGCCTGGAACTTACTCCCTAATTATATACTATAAATTATTAGTGCATGAACTGCTTTAAAAATATTTGGTTTAAGTATGGATGTTTAAATAAATATTTCTAGCATAAATGTCAGTTGTAATTGTGACAGGAGCAGTAGTTTAGGGCTAAAAGGAGTATCACTCATTATGGCTGACAAGCATGTCTAATGTAACTTCATCATAAGACAGTAAAAAATTATCCTCACAACATTATCTTCTGAGGTGGATTGGTTGGCCAAGCTGTATCCTGCCTTTGTTGCAAGAAAATTCTCATTTGTTGCTTTTGCCCACAAAGCTACAGTAAGGCTTAGCTGAATTTGTAATTTAAAGCAACAAGGAGCTAATATTTTAAGAGTTTGTTTCAGACAGTGCTTAATAAATCCTGTTTCCTATCTTTGTGATTGTGTCTCTTCGGAAGACTTTTTTTTTTTGGGTACTTTAAGAATCTTAGGTAGTGCAATTACGTGATCATATTTCATCTTTTTAAATGTGCTCAGGATCTTTACCTTTGATTGTTTCTAGCTGGCAGCTCATACTCTCTTTTGGCCACTCACATGGTCTGGACGAGTCTTCAAAAGTGCTGGTCAGATCAGTTGTTTTTACCATTATTAGCACACTGTTTGTGGAAACTTAGTCTGCAGATTTTGGCACGCTACTCTGTGTTCATTGGTGAGGTAAGAGAACAGCATACTTATGTTTTTGGTGATTGAGGATGCCCATCAATGAGAGACTAATTGAAGCAACATACATGACCTCTTTTTAAGCACTTTTTTCCCCTGAACTTAACGTTCTTTAACAAGAACACTTTCAACCAGTTCATGAGGTTGTTTTATAAAAAGGATCACTGCAAAATATGCTATTAACCACAAGTATCAGTGCTGCTGCAGTATTACTGTCCAGTGGTTGCCAAGGCTGCACTTCCATATATGCTTAAGGCTGCCTCTGCCACTGAAAGAAGTAGCTACAATCTTTTGGGTTTGTTCTGTTTGTGTGTCTACTTGTTGATACAGTGAATGAGGTTGTGGAATTGAGCCAGGTGAAAACTTACCCTGCTAAGGAAAAAGGGTAAGTTAAGCTGGATCAATTACTCAGTGTTGAGACTGTAAAATTGAGGGTTTCATGAGCAAATGACTCAACACCAGCAGTTCCCTGCCTCTGAGCTGGAGAAGTTGTGCATTGCTCTTCTACTCCCTGCTCAGTAATTTTCACCTGTGTGATGTTCAAACATGGGACTGGCCTGCCCTCTCTCTACTGTAGCGACAAATTTGTTCCAAGTCATCCAAGTCCTTAGTGCACCAGACCCTCTTTTTAAAATAGCTTTTAAATATAATTTAAGAATGCTGATATCCTTTGTAAGTGTGTCATTCCAATGCTGAGAACTTACAATGCTGAAAGTCCTTGGTTTGCTCTTGCTGTTTGTCCAAATTTAACAGCCATCACCGTTGCCAGGGTTCACAACTCAGTTTATGTTTCAGGTTTCTGTAAGGCCCATTTCCAGTGAGAATACAAAGGAAAGCAAAAAATCTGTGCCAGTTGGTAGAAAGGAAACTTCTGTGAGCCTCAACCCTAGTGAGGACCAGGGGAATGGATCTTCCCCAGAAAGTCAGCCATTGCCATCTGTATCTAGTGCTCAGTTGGTGTATGTTGCTGCAGATTTGGACAAGCTCCAGGACCAGGTTTGTGCTTGTGACTTTTTACTTACAAAAGTAAAAAGTGCCAATATTGTTTGGTGTCTTGTTAAGGTTATGAAATCGTTTAAAATAATGTACCACAAAGCTATTTTTGTATCTTGAATGCTAAAACTGGAGTAGTCTGATATAGAAGATATCAACTGAAACAGATCTTCTACTCCGTGCATATTTGGAATGGCAGGTTACAGAGAAACCACTTAGGTATTTAAACTCCTACCAGTAGCTACTGAACTTAGCCCCTAAAATAATAAGTTTCTTCTCATTTCTGGTGCAAAGCACCACTGTACCCAGAGTCTTGTCTTAGCTAGTAAAATCTCTCGCAGCTTGGAGTGTGGTGCAATATTCAACTTTAATATTATGTTCCCTTTTAAATGCTTATTAGTTTTAGTCTTTGAGGTTTAAAAAGGTTTTGTCACCATAATTATACTTTACCTAACGATCCAGAATCTTGAAAATGTGGAGTGTTAATTTTCTTCCAGTACAGATGACCTCTGTGTATTTTTGGTCAATAAGGCTGACATTTCTGTAATTCTGGAAATTTTAAGTTGCATCTGGGTTTGTAATACATTGTTAATTCTAAATCATTTCTGCTAAGGACAATGGTAAGTTAGACGATTTAGTGCATAGGCCTTAATTTCCCTGAATATTGTATTCTTCTAGTACTGATTTCCTATAAGTGCAGTTAAAATGTAGAAAAGAGGTTGCGAAGGTGTCTTTTGGTGCACTGGAAACGTACTGAATATAGGAAAAGTAATTAAAATGTGTTTATAACATGGCTATCTCTTTTATGGGTTTTTTTATTCAGATTCCTGACATCTTAGAAATGATTAAACCAAAACTTGAAAGGATTGGTTTCAAGAATCTATCTTGCATTGCAGGTAAAGCTGGGAGGCTGAATTCAGTCCTTCCCTAAATCCGCTCTGCCAATGAATCAAAATCAACCTTTACACACAGTTACATTATTTACAATGCAAAATCTGAAAATATTACTGCTTTTATTACTTAAGGAAGCTTGCTTTAGGTTTAAGTTGTTAAGTAGAAACTGTCTTGATCAGACATATTGAGTCTGGAAAACATTTGATTAAACTTGAATGAGTCTAAAGTGAATTAGGTGTTTGCAGGGCTTGTTTTTTTTAAAGTAACGTGTCATTTCTCCAGTAATTAGGATACTTCTTCAGGAAACATAGGATCTTAGACAAGAAGATTCATATCACATCTTTAAACCCCTACTTGTAAAAGAAATGGGGAAGAAGTAAAGAGAGGCTTTCCATTATCCTCTTGGAATGAAAATATTTCCCTAGAAAGATTTTTTTTTTCTTCTCTGTCTTGATGAATCATGAAAAGAGGAGACTTAGCAAAGTTTCATAAATATCTTAACTTCAGAAGACTGAAACAATTAAGTCTTTCAGCCTCCTTTTTCTCTTTGTGCAGTTTTTTTAATCTAATTTTTTTTTATGTGCAACATGGAGTTTGATTTTTAATATAGTACTTAAAGCCAGGCATGTTAGCTGTATGAGGGAACTGCACTGTGAATTCCACTTAAGTCTCTAAATCAAGATTATTGGTTGATGTCCAAGTCCATAAGAGAGGAAAAAAACTTGTGTGCATCCCACACTCAATAGATGAACTGTTGTCAATCACAGCTTTGAGTTGAGCGTGTTCCGGAGAATTTAGTGTGAGAGAGAATTGCACAGCCACAGTTTCTTTGGTAGGTTGCAGCCTTTTGATTCAAGCCCCATGCTATGTTGCTAATACTGAAAAAGCTGTGAACCTAGAGAATGTTACTTTATCCCTTTTTTCTTCCTTTCATCTGTTTTTCTGGCTGAGGAATGGTTGATACAACTGATGATGTTTTATTAATGTCTGGTCTATATTTATTTAGTAAGCATCCTGTATTTGAAAAGTGAATGAGATTGGGATGATGGGAGAGTTCACAGAATTTATGTTATGATTGGGCAGGGTAGCTCAGTTTGAACTGCAGCATTTTTACCTTGACAGGAGCCTTGGAAGATTCAAAGACTGCTTTGGCAGCTTGTGTGCCTACCTTGAATAACAGGATTATCCAGGATCTGAGTGAGTCTTCCTTCACTTACCTGAAGAGTGCACTGGAGGTTCCAAGGTTATATAGGAGAACCAATAAGGTCAGTGCTGATTGCAGATCTCAGAGAGGCCTATGCTAAGAATGGTAACCAGGCAATACATTAATGAGTTCCAGACATGTCCACATCTGTTGACAGTCAAGAGCCCTGTTAAATAACTTGAGATAACTTAGGGATTTACTGTTTACCTCATTTGCAAAGGGGGAAAAAATGATATTTTGAAAATTTTAGGTGGGGTAACAATGATGAGAGCAGAGGCCTTAGACACAGGGAAGGTCAAAGAGCAGAACTATTGATGTGCAAAAAAAAAAAGGGTTAATGAGAAAGGTTAAATGTGTTTCCCTCGTGTTGCAGCATATACTATAAGATGCAGTGCTGCTGAGGGCCAGGCTTCTTTGGGGAGGACTGCTATGTATCACTGAGGCAACAGAGAAAAATTTGCATCATGGGAACCACCGACAAAAGATGTAGGACAACAAGCTCCAAAACAAAGACATAGGACATGGCTACCTTCATGTCAGTCGAGTTGCTAGTTTGAGCAGTGTACTCCATGAGCATGACTGCATCACTCTCTTGGTCATCAGCCTAGCTGGCTTTATGTGATGTGAAGCCTGAACTGATAAACAAGAGAGAGATGACTTAGATAGAGAAGGTACAATATTACAGACATGTTAAGTTCTGTCAACTTTATTTTTACTCTGCTCTAATACTTTCATTTTTCAGCAGAATTCAGAATTTGGCCTGAGAATAGTCTTTGCAGGAATCAGAAGTGCAAAGACTCTTTTGCTTGGCCGAGTTCTATGATTTGGAACTCGTAAGAGGTTAATGAAGTATTTCAGATGTCAGAGACTTTGTGTACCTTCCATATGTTCAGTTGCCTGTGAGATTCACCCAAGCTATGTGTGGATCATCCCTGGAGAGATGAAGCATTCCGCAAACAAAACTAGCTGAGAAGAAGGTAGTGATGGAGTATTAGTTATCCCAAAAGTATTCTTCTGGAAAATATACTGAGGGAACAGGACGGTATAAAAACAGAAGGAACAATGTCTTCAGTTTAGTGAAGTACTAGGTATTTTTATAAAGATATAATAATCTTTTGTGAAATCAGCATGAGAAGAGAGTGCATTCAGGATCAAGCCCTGGTAGTAGGAGTGTCTGGCTGGCACATGAATCTCTCAAAGCTTTGGTCGTTATGAACCTTGTTTTATATTATACGACATTGTATTACACTAGTGAATGATGTTGTTTCCCTGTCATCTACCAGGAGGTGCCAACTAAAGCTTCACCTTATATTGACAGTGCTCTTAAACCCTTCTACCGACTGCAGAATGAATACAGGAATACATTGAAGCAGCCCATGATCCATCAATGGTTGGAAAGTGCCATCTCTGAAAGCACACAAAAGTAAGAGAACCATACAGGATAATTTTTTTGCATTAATTAAAAACTCCAGTGTCTATTGAATGGGCAAAAGGAAAAAAACAAAACACTGTAAATTATCACAGCTGTGAAGAAAATAGGAAAATAGCCCTGTTTTGGCAGGGTATATTTCTTAAAATTTATTAGTTTTATCCATTTTTTTTATTATTATCATGATGAATTAATTATTTTTTAAAATGTATTTATTAGTGAACTAAGAAATTGCATTTGGTTTCAGAGTTGTCATAAGACCTTAACTTCATGTTATTTTTCAGTGAAAAATGGTCACATTTTCAAGTAACTTGTGTTCTACTTTCCTTTGACCTTTTTAATGCACATAGTGATTATCCAATAATGATCATTATTGGATTTTTTAAACTGCTGAAGAACTAACTGTTCACAGTTTAATGAGGCAGTCATAAAACAATACTTTCTTCAGTAGATCTTCTGTTTAAACTGTAGTGAGATCATGAGTTCTTTCCTGCCCCTTCTCCTTATCTGTCCCTTCTTCGCTTCTGGCACTGTTAATGCCCAACGTGTCTGCAGTGCTTTGCACTTTTTTTTTTTTTTTTTTTTTTTTTTTGGTTATTAAGAATAAACTTCAAATTATAAGACAGTTTTGACACTCAAATATTCACCACTGTCCCTAAAATTTTTCTTAAGTATTTTGGACAGGATTAAGCACAGATTGGTCTGGATTCCAGTGGTCACTTCCATTTTTTCTCTTAACAGTTACTAGTCCATAAAAAGAAGCTTACTCTTAATCCACAGCAGTTATGTTTGTTTAAGTAACATTGCTAAAGGACTCTAAACATTTCTGGAATGTCAAGTCACATGCTTGTAGAGCTAAAAGACCTTAGAGTGAATTCTTATCTGTCTGTCTCTGTATCTACCTCTCTGTGTCTAGTAAGCCTTACTTTTAAAGCTTCAGTAAATCTGGTGACACCACACAAAGTGAGTTGCTGTCCTGTGGTTCCTTGGACTCAGCCAGAGCTGTTTCTTGCTTTCTGTGTTAGCATTACCAAAACTGACTTAAGTGCTAGGTTAAACACAGTGGTAGTGGTTAAACATGAGTAAGATTGGTAGATTCATTTGTTAATTCCTTAGAATTTTCTGTTTAATTCTCTTGCCATGATTTGTTGTGGCTGTTTTTCTCAGATTGTTTTAAAATGTCTTGTCGTCACTGAAAGAGACAAAAGAGCCGAATTTCTTAAATGGAGAAGTATTTTCTTCATTGCAAATGCAGATTAAGTGATTTGATTTCCTTCTATGACAATATCTTCTTGCATTCAATTGAGACAAACAGAAAAGTGCATCAACTGATTTAAAATTACTGAAGACTGAACTTGCTTGAATGGCAGAAGAACTTCAAAATACAGCAAAAGTAGGAAGTCTTCAGAAGTGAGTGTAACTAGGAAATACCAAGATACAAAAAAAAAAAAAGAGAGCACAGTTGGCTCGTATTGTTTTGCTTTTCGTAGAGTGGTATCTTGAAACAGTTTCAATGGCACTGGCAAGCAGTTTCTTCTTTGGCCACTAATTATCCCTTCAAAACCTTGCCTGCTTTCTGTTGCCTACCACCATAAAAATAATCGTTGAGAATATTCTTTTGACTTCCTTAATTCTTAAAGTAGTAGTTCGATCTTCATTATTGAGAGGCTCTTTGACAGTCACAAATTTGAGTAAATTGTAGATCATAGCTCAATCTGGTCACTCCTTTTATGGATCCTCTAATTTCCCACTGTTGCTCTCAGCTGATCTTAACAACTCGCTCTCCTGGGCAGGTGTTAGTTAATTTACGTGCTAATTACGCCATTCCCATATAGACATGGGATTTCCTTCCACAAAGCCGTTTGAATTTTTGGTGATTAGTTGATTTGTTTACCTTGTTTGTTTCCATACTTGCTTTATTGTGGATCCCAGTATGTGGGAAGTAGTGCTTTATTCCAACTATATGATTTCTGTTTCGGCATTTGTGTTCTTCTGACTTTCCCTGCCAGGTTCCCAAGAATCCTGTTTAAATTAATTTCTTCATTTTAGAAATAGGCATATCTAACTGGTCTGCACTTGCATGCTCTCACATACATGTACACTTCTAGAACTTGTCTAAAACTATGTCTTTTTTCTGTCTGTCAGGCTGTTATTCTTGTCTTGTTTGTAAAAAGAATTCTACTTAGTGCTCTATTGGTTATAAGTAGAGACTGACTCAAACTGTTTGAAATGCCGCAATCACATTCTTTCATCTTTATTCAGTTCAAAAATCTTGAGCAGGTCCAAAATATTGTCATGAGAAGGAAGCTTCAACACTAAATAGTAAACTTTAGATTGACCTCTACAACTAACATTGGAAATACTGATTGATAATGATGGAAACATAAGTAGCTTCCTTACAAGGAAAACCAGTCCTTGCAGCATTGTTCAGCACTTTTCTCAGGGCCAGTGATGTACTAACGTGTATGAGGTAGGCCTTTCTCTCAAAATGTCATGTTTGTTTTTCTTTCTCATTAACTGTTAACTATTTCTATAATTTAGGTATTATGAAACTGTATCTGATGTGCTGAGTTCTGTTAAGAAAATGGAAGAGAGCCTAAAAAGGTTGAAGCAAGCCAGAAGAACTGCAAATTCAAACCCTGTTGGTACAAACGGCGGGGGCGTGAGTGATGATAACAAAATCCGACTGCAGCTGGCCCTAGATGTTGAGTATTTTGGAGAACAGGTAAGTTCTGAGAAACAAGATTCTTAGCTATTGTTACTGGTTTTGGAAGGGAGTGAGATAGAGGAGGAAGGAGAAGCTTGCCTTAATGTTTCGGTCTTAAGAATTTTGTGGATGTGGTTTTGGTGTGGGAGTGTTTTGCCTTGTTTTTTCACACCTGCGTAACGGAGATGCCTGGAGACCAGATACCACTTGAACAATCCAGGCTTTTCTGTCTTTTCAAACAGAAACGCAAAGCTTGTACTGCTTGCTACTCAGAATTCAAGTACTGCTTAGTAGCACAAAGAAGAAACACTCTGGACAGATCAGAGAGCTGGGACCTTCCTTAACTCTGATGGAAACATCTTTTATGTCCCTGCTTTTGTTGGCCATCTCTCTGGATATTTCCAACCTTGACTTACAGCATAGTCAAGGATCTGTTCCCAAGAGCTTTGAAGAGCCTTATTCATTGTGCTGCATAACTGCAAATTCAGTGTCAAATATGAAACTCTAAGTAAAAAAAACAAATAAAAGAAGAAAATATTCCAGGAAACAGATGCAGTAGCTACATCAAGTTGTATATACATAATGTTTTGTACTTGTGTGTTTCTAAAAAATAGAAATAGAAATACACAAACTTCCAAGTGCAAAGCCATATCATTGGTTGCCAAGCAGTTGTCACCATTCTTGTTTGTGAGCAGAAGCTGTTGTTGCATTATAACAGGTAGATAAAGTCTCATAATCTGAGACTTATCACAAAGGACAAGGATTTGGGTGGAAGTATGAAAATCTTACTATAACAAGAACTATTATTTGGGAGTTTTTGGCTAGGGTTGGGCTTGCTTTCTTGCTATGTGCACTAACACACTGCAATGTGAATTTAAGCTGAGCTGTGAACAGCTATTAATAATCATTAGGAGCTGTTTTGGTACATGTGACCATGGCAGAGTTCCAGCAGCGAGCACCTTTTCAGAATCATTATGGTTTTATTTGGATCCAGATTTTCCTTTTGCAGCGCACTCCTAGTTTTCTCATGGCCATATTTTTCTAATTGTCCCAGCAAATAGATTTCTTGGGTAAGAAATGACTCATAGCAACCTTTCTATTTGTAGAGTTGTTTCCATCCCCCAGGAAGCTCGAGGTTAGCACCGTGGGCTCTTGTAGCCTATTGAAATGCTTTCATCTTCGTGCTTTTGGCTGTTCTTGGATGTATTCGTGTTTATCTTTAAAGCTTTGCCCAGAAACCTCATTTGGGGTTTGAAAAAAAATTCATTTGAAATCAATGCATTAAAAACAAACTTACAGCCAAGTTTCTCTTTTTGACTGTTTCACGGGAAAACTTCCAACTGGCTTTAGTTACAAGTTGCCTAGAAGATGGTTAAATATTTCCCTGCAAAACATTAACTGGGAAGACTTAACTGAGCAAACTTGGATACAACTTTTTCTTACAGTGTTCAATATATGTAGTTGTTTTTTGCTGCTCGTTGATGCAGGACAACACATACACTTTGCTAAATATTTTAAGTAGGGAGTTTCTGATGTTTTCAAGAAAATGAATGTTTCCTCTTTGTCTTTTTAGATACGAAAGATGGGACTGGACACAAGCAGCATAAAAAGCTTTTCAGCACTTACAGAGCTGGTTCAAACTGCCAAGGATCAGGCAACAGCGGAACAATCCTAGATATTTTTGTAAGCATGTAATTGAAGATAAACAATGTCTATAAAAGAAAGAAAGAGACTTTAACTCTTCCTAATTTTACCAAATAAGTAGCAATGAAGTGCTTCCTCGTGTATCTCAAGCAACAAATCTGCGCATCTTTTGTCAGGATAGACTTGTTTCACCAAAAAGACTGAGAATTTACCATAGTTTTCCATTATATGGAAAGCAATCAAAAGGTCTAAACTTTCTACTGGAGAATAAAAGTGAAAGAAAAGAGTTTTTTAAATTTTTGTTGTACATGGTAAAATGTAGAAATATGATGAAAATAATATGTAATAAATTGTATTCCTAACGTTTGGTGTCCTGTATGTTTTCCAATCAAATGTATTAATTGATGGCTGTCAAAAGCTTTCAAAGGGACCCGATTCCAGCTCTTCTGGAATAAGAAAGTGCTCACAGGAACAGGAGTCTCTTACTTCTTGTTACTGCTACTGCACTTACCTGCTTTGCCTCACCATGGCATATGGTTAGCTTTTCTTTGGGTATTGAACATTTTCTTTTTACAGATTTGTGGGTTTTTTTCATGGACCTTGTCAGTGAGAAGTGCTGCATAAAAAAAGCTCTTAAAAGTACTTGAAATTTTAAAAATAGCTTCTAGTATCAATATCTCATATATTGGCTGTTACATTCAGGCTATCTATTTTTCTTTGAACCAAAATCTAATTCACTAAACTAGAATTTATTCCAAGTTGGCATATTACTGATTTGTATTATTTTATGTATTAGAATTCAGGGGAAGATTTTGCCTGAATATGTGTAGAATTCTTGTAAACTCCAAACTTGGTTACTTCCGTTCAAGGTGCATCTCTATATAGTAGGAAATTTGAAAGTGCTATTAGAGTTTTAAGTGGTAGAGCAATGAACAAAGAGCTCCCTTGAACCTGGAGTGATGTGCATATTGGCTCTTTTATGTTCAAGGGACAGGTAACACACTCAAGGGATGGTGGGAGCTTAATTTGAGGCTTTCAAATGAGAGAAGTTGAAAATTCTGCATAGGAGAAGGAAGATTTTGTGGGTTTGGGGTCTTTTTTTAATGTTGTGAAAATTAAACAGTGGAATTCTCATTCATGGTTATGAATTAAAAGGACCCGTTTATTCCTAGAGTGTTTAGAGAGATTTAGTCTTAGTGGAGGAGCCAAAGAGGATGCAAATCTTCCAAGTACTTAAGAGATACAGAGTTTGTAGCACATGGCTCTTACGTAGCGCTGAAGTTGCAGTCAGCAAACATTTCACAGCATTAAGGCTTTTATTCCTCACAGTTGGAAAATTGACCGTATTTTAGTTGAGAAGACAACTATGTAATCGTGGGGATTTTTTTAAGCGACTGGGATAGGTGATTATTATGGCTTCTCTAAAACTGATTTTATGGAGGGGGGCAGTGGGGAAAGTACAATAAAATTGGTGGTTCCTGGATTCAGTCAGAGTTATGGAGAGCAGGATTTGGCTTTTCTAATTTCCTTCGCATCTCTATATTCGTGGCAACATACACAATTTGGAGATCATACAAATTTATTGCTGAAAAAAGAAACAACAAAGCAACTCGCCAGATGTCAGATCTGTTTGTCCCGCTCAGTGACATGGAGATCCTAAGCCAGGCAAGGGCTTAGGTGCACAATTGTAGTGCCATGGGGATCGATCTCTCCACTAATTAATGACAGAACAAGAAGAAATGGCCTTAGGTTGCTCCAGAGGAGGTTTAGATTGCATGTTAGAAGGAGCTTTTTCACTGGGATGGTTATGAAGCACTGACACAGGCTGCCCAGGGAGGTGGAGTCACCATGCCTAGAGATATTTAAGAGGCATAGTTGAGGTGCTGAGGGACATGGTTTAGTGGTGGGCTTGGCAGTGTTAGGTTAGTGGTAGAGCTTGATGATCCTAAATGTCTTTTCCAATCAAAATGATTTAATGACTTTGCTCTTACTGCTTATGAACAAGAAGTTTCTTGTCTGTACTGAACATGGTTTTAGATGCCTCCTTCAGTAAGACTGTTGAGCTAGAGACTGCAGCTGAGAGGTCAGTGTGTGACTGATGCTTAGGATGCCTGGAGTGTGCATCACTGTGTGCCTGACAAAGGAATTTGGTGGAACTGGCGGGGTCAACTGGAGGACAGTAAAGAGTATAAAACGACGTCAAAATTTTAAACCTAAAATTGATGTCAGAAACAAGCCCCAGGAGAGTTATACATTGTTGGGGAAGCAGAGATTTAGTTAGGGTTTTTTTGTTGTTTCATATCTGTTTGCATGAATGGGAGAGTTGGTGGTTGTTTGGGTTTTTTTAACCATTTCAGTATCTAGGAGAATGGGCACATGTACAGATAGCTGATCTTTTCAGTAATATAGTACATGCTCCAGCATCTCTCTCTTCCCAGTCCTTGCTCTGGCCAGTGTACTTTCAGTTCCCTGTCTCTTGCCTTTCTTCCTTCCTTTTCTTCTCCATGATGTCAGCCACAAGTTGCCTTTTTGAAAAGTGTTTGATATTCTGGGAGATGGGTTTTGTTCGTAAGCACTAAACAGGGTATGGAGTCCTCCAGCAGCATGCAGCCCCTCAGCCTGTGACTAATGGCATTTTGTCCCCACACTTACTGGCAGCACGGCCCCGGGCTACCCTCCATCTTCTTCACAGAAATAGAACATTTTGTGGTCTGAGATTTCATTTGTGGCTGATGCTGCTTTCTAACTTCAATGAGTAAATGGGATTATTAAATTAAATTAGTGTGAACATGTGGAAGCTGCCTCTTTCATGCCTACAGCTATGTCATTGGCTGTATTGCATGAGAATTTGCAACTTTCCATCCTAAAAACCATAAATCTGACTTGGAACAAATTTCAGGCATCAGAACAAAAACCCAACTGAACCGTGGCAAAGCAACTTGGAAATGGTTTTATTTGCATCTTTCCATCTCTGCGTATTTTTAGCTAATTGCTTCTCTATATAATACAAGTACAGTATTTAGGTGTTAGAGCATCTCGAATACGTACACTGTAATTGGATAAATACGTGGATGCTGTCACAGTACTTGAACTCCTGGTGTTCTCAAAAGTTGTGTTACTGATTCATCTCTTTTGTTAAGCTAGAAGGATCTGTCACATACCCACATCACTGACATTAGTGGGTTTGGGTTAGGTAGGCATTTGAGCCACTGTGGACAGCAATGAGTTACCGTGATCTGTAGGATACATCCAGCATCATATACCAAAGAAGTCTGCAATTATTTCCTATAGTGCTAAAGACTTAGCTAGAGTTGAGAGGTGGAAATCCTTGTTCCACTGAGAGGCTTTCCTTGGTACCAAGATTTCACTCCAAATTTATCACACGCCAATTGAAGAGTCATCTAATAGTGTGTTTTTCCAGTTTAATGTTTCGAACCTTTATGACTAAGTGTTGGATTGGGCCACTGAAACCTTTTTAATCATGTGGAGCTGCACATCCACTGTTTATAATAGTAGAGATTATTAACATTAATACTATTTTTTAGGAGTCTGGATATGTTGAATTTTACAGATCTGGGCTCTAACCAGTAACGTTCTTTTTCCTATAAGACTGTAATAAATGCTTCTCGGGTTAGAAAGTAATCCAAGGAATGGAAGTGTAGGCTTGTTTGGGGGATTTTCTTTTATTTCTTTTTTTCAAAATTGGAGGTAATTCTGTCAGTCTATGAGAATTTGTCCATCACAGTTCATTAGTGCTACCAAACGCAATTTTTAGCTTTTCCATAGAGTTAAGAAATGACTATATCCATCTGGGCTGCAGAATGAAGAAAGTTCCTCTAAAGGTAGTTTTGCTTCCAAGGCAAAACAATCTTGTCTCAGTGGGACGAGCAAAGCCTGCCTGTGCTATTGGCAGCATTTTAAAGGGAAATACTGCTGATGAAGCTAGAAATCTCTGTGGGCAGCTGTAAAACTTCCACTGTAATATAAAAGGGGTCTCTCTTGCAAAACTGACCAAACTGGAAACTAAAAAGTGACCTCTTAAAGAATGAAGAGGTTCTTTTCTATAATTTTCTATAGTAAATGCTGCTTGTGCTTACAAAAGAATGTTATGGTTTTTAAGTCAATGCCCTGCTTGCTACTGTTCTATCCCCGCTGCATCAAAAAAGGGAGCTGGACGCAGAAGGGAAACAACATGGGAATAAGGAAAGTAGAGAAGCTGGAGGGAGAGTTTGATTCACGTTACGGGAAAGATATGAACAAGGATGAAATCTTGCAATGGTTTAGCTTTCAAAAAGCTATATTTCAGACACTACCTGCTTCATCTCAAAGCTAAGTAGAGCATACAACAAGGTCATTAAAAGAGCTGATGGTTTAGATAAAGGTGATGGGAAATGTGCATCATTCCTCTCCCTCCCCCTCCCTTGTGCTTGCATTTAAGCCCTGTGCAGAGGGTTTGTTACTCTGCCAAGGAAAAGCATTGCCCTTGACTTCTCTTCAGAAACAGCAAACAGGAACGGCTTGTTCAGTGTTACATCCAGGAACACCGCATCTTCCTTCTGTGCTGCAGTGTCTTCAGGCTGATCTGTTCCATCACTGCTCAGTTTGAAAAGGGCTTTATTTATTACCTGTAAGGCAAAACATCAGAGTAATTCTGGAGTCATCAGAGCATGATAGCAAAGAGACAGAGGAGAAAGAAGACCTTTGAGTCCAACCACTACCATAACACTGCCAAACCCACCCCTAAACCATGTCCCTCAGCACTTCATCAATGTGTCTTCTAAGTATCTCCACGGAGAGTGACTCCACCACCTCCCTGGGCAGCCTATGGCTGTGCTTAACAAAAAAAGTTCTTCCTAATCTCCAATCTAAACCTCTCATGGCACAACCTGAGTCTATTTCCTTATGTCCTATCTTTCATTACCAGGGAGAAGAGACAGACCTATCAGGTAGTTGTAGAAAGTGGTCATGTCTCCCCTCAGCATCCTTCAGGCTAAACACCCCCAGCTCTCTCAGCCATCCCTCATCAGACTTGTGCTCCAAACCCTTCACCAGCCCGTCTCTGGACACCCTCCAGCACCTCAGTGTCCTTGTAGGGAGGGGCCCAGAACTGAACACAGTATTCGAGGTGTGGTCTCATCAGTGCTGAGTACAGGGGGACAATCACAGCCCTGGTCCGACTGGCCGCACTATTTCTGATACAAGCCAGGATGCCTTTGGCCTTCTTGGCCACCTAGGCACACTGTGCCTCATGTTCAGTGTTTGCCAATTAACACCTCCAGGTCCTTTTCTGCTGGATAGCTCTCCAGCCACATCTCCTCAACTCATCCACATTAAGTAATCAAGAACTTTGGATCAGCTGTAAGCAGCACAGGATAAACTCCATGGATGCTGAAAAAAGACATTGGAGTACTCTTTCCGTAACACACAGAAAAACCCTACAACTGGTTGTACACTGGGGCTCTATGAACTCCTTGTATCCTTGAAGCCCCTGACAGAACTTCCAAGGTAGGGTCGTGTATCTTTTAAAAATACAATAAATAAAAGTAAAGGCGCTCAAACTATACTTCTGGAACACAATTTGCCTTCTTTTTATGAAAAACAGCTCTCTCCTTCAAGCTCCCCATCTTCCCCTCAGGACTTGAATGTTGGAGTCAGACCTCTGGTGAGGTCTCTGCAATTTCTAAGTAGAGGAGGATTATCTTCAACAGCTCAGTGGCTGCAGCCTCTGCTATACACTCCAGCTGGGTTGCTGGGAGGTGTTTGAAGTGGAGATGGTAACAAATGCAGTCTAATTTGTCTGTACAGCACCCAGCACCCTCAGATCTTAATGTGTTGTGTGCTGTGTTTGCTGCAATGAGAAATCAGAATAGTTCAAGAAAAACCTGTTGCTGCTGATGTATCAATCTAAGGAATACTAATCTTCTGGTCATCTTGAAGTCTGTTACTGGGCATGTGTCCTATGTTGGCCTGGATGGTTTGTTGGCCTGGATGGTTTGTTTTCAGTAAGTTTATACAGTTAAAGAGGCTGAAACTGAGCAAGAGGTGTATTTTTTAAAATGGTAGTGATGTGTACTGTACCTTTCCAACTGTTAGATTGGCGTCACTTATTTTACTGAGATCTGCCCCCTTCCCTAGCAGTGCAGGCAGTTTCATATCTGCAAGGAGCTCCTGTAGGTTGGAGTTGCCTTCTATTGTTAACTCTGGCAGCGTTAATTTAATCTCTCTGCAGAAAAGAGAGGGAGAGACAAGTGAGTATGTGCTGTCCACTGTGTAAACACAGTGTTTGGGCAGTCCTGGGGAATGGGGATGTGGAAATAGCTGCAACAAGTGCCTGGTGTCTGGGGACAGACAGATACCAAAGGTTGATGGTCATGATATTACTGCTTCCACGGGGGAAAATTATCCTCACTCTGCCCCGGGTATGTTATTAAACCCTAGATCATCATCCTGTGTTGTCAGCTGTGGAAAGAGTTGCTCATTTCCTTGGAATACTCCCAGATAAAAAGCTGATCCCACTGAAGTTTTGCTCCCTGGGAATTAGTCCCACTGGGTTTGCAGGGGTTTGTGCTCAGGATTAAACCTTCCCTGGCAGGATATGGCAGGATGTGCAGCCTGCCTCGCTCCTCACACCCCGAACCCTACCTTGGGGACAGCTGCTGAAACCAAGCTGAGGACTGCAGCGGCACCTCTGACTCCAGCTGCTGCAGCTCATTGCCGTTGATGGGCTGCAGCAGCACCAGCAGCACTGTCTTGCTGATGGGGACTTCCACCACAGAAAAAGTCCCGCTGGCATCAGTTTTGTACTTGAATGTCCCTGTGAGTGACAACATAGGGACCGAGACCTTTGTGTTTGAGTCCACCCAGAAGTCCTGAGGCTCCTTGAGCTGGAAGGCTTGCTTAATGTTCACTGAAAAACAGATAGATAAAGGAGAAATTGATTCTTCCTTCATTCTTTCTTCTGCCCCTTAGCCGGTATCTACACTTGTTTAAAGACAACATGCTCTGCATTAGACAAGGACTGGGTGTATAATATCAAGTTTAGCTAGTGTAGACATATGTGTCCTGCCTTTAATATGCCTTCTAATAGTATCAGGCAGAAGCTGATGACTGGTAACATAGGGACTACAACCATCAGGACTGTGGCAAATATTTCTGTTATATTCACTGCTGTATTTCTACTGGCCTTGTGACCCTTCCAGGGCACAGTATTTCTGCTTGCTTGGTTGCCTGGGTGCTTACAGACTGCCACGCAGCTCAATATCGGCTTTCAGGCCCGTGTGGAGGAATCGCTTGGGTTTCTTCTCCATCCCTCGAGTGGCTGGTGGGGATGGCACATTTGGGAGCACATCCCTCAGGGACAGTCCTTGCTGCAGGGAGAGAGAAGGCAGCACAAGCTCTGGCTGAGGTCTCACCCTTGGTGGTCTTATGAACCAAAGCAAAGGGGAAGGTAGCAGGCATAACACCAAAGTGTGGACTGAGACAAGGAGGTTAAAAAGAACACACTTGAATGCTTACTGAACCTGAATATATGCTTCTTAGCTACTTCACAAGCATGGGAAGCCCTGCTCTCACCTCTTGCTGTTTCTGTGTGGCTTTGCACGTCACTATGTTATTTGCTCACTGCCATAGGTCAGTGCTGCTGCCCAGTTAGGCAGGTAGTCCCATTGGCATTAAAGAAACTACTGCTATCAGTGAGAGGAGCAAACGTCAAAATTGCTGTTTGGTGGAATTAGGAAAACAGACGTGTTTGCTGCGGTAAAGAAAGAAGCACCTTGCATTAGAGTGACTAAGGTTGGTATAAAATAGGAGATGGTCCAGCTGTACTGTTAACTAGTCTATTCTCCCATAAATCCAGATAAATGCCGGGCCCTAACTTTATATGTAGTAAGTGATTTTGCATAGGAGCACTTTCCTCTTAAATAACCTTTCAGAAAAAGATCATTTAGGCATTCTCACCTAGTGTAACTTCACCAAAATGAAGCAGCAGGTAGAAGATGTGAAAGGTGTGCCCAAACCAAAGAATAAGGAAGTAGTTGTTCATTTTTTTTTTCTTGTTTTATAAGAAGGAGGAATGCAAATAGAAATGAGCTACTTTCTCAGGGTCTGTATAACCTGCAGAATTTGTTCTCACAGTATAGCAGAAGTCAAGACTGTAACAGAATTAAATAAAAGGAAAAAAAAAGGTTTGAGCATTCAGATAGCTTACTGTATTGAGGTGGGATAGTAACTGATATTGAACAATCTTGGCAGAGATACTGCGAATGTTCAAAGCTCTGCTATTGATTTGGGGACTGAGTCCATGAATATTGTGCCAGTCGTGAACCATGACATATCTGCATCTCTGTGTTTGAAAGGTCTCCCTGTGGCCTTCTGCCAGGTGAGGGTCTACACATCTGTGCCCTCAAATCTGTTTAATTAGATGTGTACTCCCTGAAAGTGCTCTGAAAGATGTTAGTCTTATATGACTACTTGTTTCTTACAGTGTTTTAGGGACATGGATGACATATATTTAGTAAAGAAACCCTGCTTTTTTTTTCCCCTCAGACATCTGGAATGTTAAATAAGGAAAACTGAAGAAGATGGGACATCCCTTTTACAGAAGGTGATTGCTGATACATTGGAAGAAGTGAATTCTTACAGTGAGATCTCTCACCTCGGGACACAGAAGCTAAGGGACTGGGAAAACTTTTGACAACTTTATCAGAGCAGGGAAGAAAGCTCTGTTTACAATATGGTGAAGGTAACTGAAGAGAAGGCGGCTGTCAGTCACAGAGCACAGATGTCACCTGGGAGGACTCTACAAGAGGACTCTACAGTGCTGTCTTGGGAGTACAGAAAGAAACATTGGACCTTTCTGCTTCAGATGATGACCTCCATGTTCTCTAATACTGACTTTATACCAGCCTCATAAGCTTAATGAGAGGATGGCTTTCTGTGCAAAACTACAACTATTGCTATATAGAGAGTAAAAAAATCATCCTACCAAATTTCTAGTTAAAACTGGAGCTGTTGAGGGTTGTCTGTTGAGAAGAGAGTGCTTAAGGTTGTGCAGTCCCACAGTGATATGTGCAGTCACTACTTTGTAGTCATTTTGCACCTGATGTCTGCATTGGGTTCTAAATGGCAGCCCCTGCTCCGTGGCAAGTCTACAAATGTGAGAACAGCTGTGTACAAGTGAACAACAGTTGAGACCATTGGAATATTTCACTTGTGTTTTTATGGGTTTCTGGCATTTCATCCATCATATGGCTGTTGGTAGCACCTCAAGAGTGTATATAAAATGTTTCAGAGCAAAAGAATGTACTTTTTTTACCTTTCTGCAGCTACAGAGACTGACGTAGAATGTGATAGCATCGGCTGTCATGGTTGTCCCTCTGCAACCAAATGGCAAAGCAGATGCTAAAGTCATCGCCTGTGTTTATTAGAAGAGAGTCACTTATCTAATTTGTTTGTTCCTGAGCTCATTTTCTCCATCCCACGAGTGGAGACAACAACATCTCAAGTGCTGACTCAGACCCTCGAGCGTGTGTTCCTAAGCTAATAAAATTATAAGTTTCCAATATGGAAGAAGAGTAAAAATGTTGATCTTCTAAAGGAAAATTCTGCTCTTGTGACCATGCCCAAGTCTGTAATGTAAGAACTATTTTGGCACTATCACGTCTAAGTTAGAACTTACACTGAAATGTTCACATCTCCCTGAGGAGTTGGGATTCATTAACGACAGCACCCGTGAAAGGCAAAGAAAACCTGATATCCAGTTTAAAGGTGGAAAGATGAAGACATAAAAGGATTTCTTGGGTGCCAGAGCTCCACCTTTAGCCTGATTAGAAACTTACGTCTCACTGCAAGTTTTCTAAAATACATTGACTGGTAGGCAAGGTGTCCTACAGCATGTGATCTCTGTCATTGTGTTCAATTGCAAGGACATTGAAGAGCAGAAGAGGAGGCTCAGTTGTGCTATGGGGGGATTTCTGTGACAACAGCACAGAACTGGCCCAAGTAGTTAAGGGATTGCCTTAACTCTTGTTTTGTATATGCCCCCTGCTTCCTCAGCTGGTAACTTGTTTGGTTGCTTCCTGAGCCAGAGGTTGCCTCCAGACTTCCATCTTTAGCAGCCACTAGAAGAATCATGTCCATTATATTTCTTAGCCTTTCTTGAACCTGTACCTCCACCTTGTTACTCTCAGCTACCATACAGAAACACAGGTTCCAGAGAAAGGTATTTCTTTGGCTTGCTTTAAACCTACTTCCTGATCATTTTGGCTGGAGGCCCCTCCTGACTTTTAGTTCCTTTGCAATCAGAAGTGCTGCACAATCCTCTCTTGCTCACCTTCCCACACCTTTCCTAATCCTTAGCTTCCTGGACAGTGAAAATTTTTTAAAGGCCATCTCCCTCCACCTCCTCTCCATTGCTCTTGCAGGCAGGACCCCATAGCAGCAGGGGGTCAGGGCACTGCACATGAAGCAGCAGGCCAGCATTTCATCTGAGCCCTTCCCTCTCACCATTGGCCAGGTGTCACCTTGCTGCCTTCCTGAGAGCAGGGCTGGTGCCTGTCTTCCACCCAGCTTGCTCCTGAAATGAGCAGTACTGCCTCATACCTGTCAAGCGGACATCCACTGCAAACAGTAGGTCGGCGGATGGATCGATGTCTGTCAGCAAGCACTTGCTTTGACCCTCGCTTTTGGCCTCCACAAAAGCATTTATTTGCTTTGCTGCCTCACTTGGGTTTGTAAAGTCAACAGCTCGGGCGTAGAGAGCATCGGTGAAGGGGAGCAAGTCCTGCACAAACTGCTGGGACAGAGGCATGCCGGGGGCAGAGAACAAGCAGAGCATCTTGGAAAAGAGCAGCTCTTCATCCCTGCTCCTGACAAGGCTTTCGATCATCCTCAGGCTGGAAAGGACTTTGTGTCCATCCACTCTGGAGGTGCAGTCAGGGTCTCCAGAGGGGGGAACGAATCCCAGCAAACCCTGCAGATCAGCTGCTGTCTGGTTTGAGGCACCCAGGTAGAAAGACACCAAGGAACCGTAAAGACTGGTTGGGGACAGGAGCACGTTTTGGCCCCGCCGCGCTTCCTGCAGCACTCTGTAAAACCGTGCACCCAGGATGTACACAAAGTCCTGCAAATAGCTCAGTTTCTGCCTCCCCTGACTACTCAGGATGGGGGCTTCCAGCTTGTCTTTGTGAATCAGGTCATCTTCGTAGGCAGATGTGGTTTGGGACTCAATGGAGACAGGGACAAAAGTTTTCTTTCCCTCCTGGACCAGGCTTTCCAGCTCCTCACAGGTGCTCTTGTTGAAAGAAAACAAATTGAAAGGGTGGACGTAGACCCGGTCACAAGTTACTGCAGTGAGGCACGCCAACAGACAGACATCTGCCACCAGGTTCATGTTGGAAAGTTGCTTTCTACAGTGTCTGCTGAAAGAAAAAGTGGTGAGGAAAAAAGACTGATCAGCCTGTTGTAAGTAGTTTATCTTACCGCGTTGGAGTTAAACGCATGAATTTCGGCATTTAGTGCTAGCTGGTCTGACTTTACCACCCGAAAGGGCTACAAAGGGCTACCTGTAGGGCTACAAGGATGATCAGGGGACTGGAGCATCTTTCTTATGAGGAAAGGCTGTGGGATCTAGGGCTGCTTAACCTGGAGAAGAGAAGACTGAGGGAGGACCTCATGAACACTTACAAGTACCTAAAGGATGAGTGTCAGGATGATGGGGTGACACTTTTTTCTGTTGTCTCCGGTGATAGGACAAGGAGTAACAGACATAAGCTGGAACACAAAAAGTTCCACTTAAACAAAAGGGAAAAACTTCTTTGGTGTTGAAGTGAGGGAGCCCTGGTACAGGCTGCCCAGGGAGAGTGTGGAGTCTCCTCTGGAGGTTTCCAAACCCATCTGGACACGTTCCTGTGTGACCTGATGGAGGGGAACCTGCTTTAGCAGGGGTTGGACTGGATGGTCTCTAGAGGTCCTTTCCAACCTGGACCATTTTATGATTCTATGAAAAGCCCAAAATAAGGTGACTGCCAGCTTCAATGCCAGCAGGTGGGGAAATGCCAACCACAAGTAAGAGACCGTTACCCATTGCAGAACCCTAACGATTTAGCACAGGAAGCAATATGATTGTGAATGCCAACTAGTTAGGCTTGCAAACTAAAGTGTGCTGGTCCTGGCAAAACATTATAATAATGTGAATGTGTTGTTCCTGGGACCCAGTCAGAACTATCTCTGTAAGCTGCTGCAATAAATCTTGCAGACACATGGAAGGGCTAAGCAATTTGTCTGCCATTATGTGGGAAATAGGTTTGGAAACCAGATTTCTTGAGGTCCGACCACTGAACAGTCCCACTTTGAATGTTTAGTTCAGCATAACACTTGGCACTAGCAGAGCATTTTGTGTTTTCATAGCCCAGTGCAAACGTTCTGGGCAAACATACTGAAGGCTTTCTTACACAAATGTGCTAACACTGGAACCGTTTTCCTAACACTTTTTTAATCTGAACATAGTTTTGCTCTACTGTACAGGCAGTCTTCTCCTGTGGTAGGAGACCACCTCCTGCTCTTGTTTTTCCTGATGAGAAGTAAAGAATTTTACTGGATGTGGATGTCACGAGTGTTTTGACACAAAAGATCTGTGCATGTTGTGAAAGAGCAAGTCATGGGCACACATACACACACATTCATATGCACAGGTATGTGCAAAAACACTGACAAATTTTTCATTTTATAATAGTAATTTTTCCCATGTTTTATTCTTTTCACGACTAATGGCTCTGCTGTACCTTCCCTGGATTTCTAGTGTATCATGTTGCATTTGACTCTTTGAAATCCAAATGCATCTAATAACACTTGCCATTGTCCAAAACGCTGTCATTCAGAGCTCTATTTTTATACTACTAATAATTTCCTCATTATTGTAGCTCTGTTCACCCACCTTTGCTCTTTCTATGCTCTGCATGCTCTGCCCACTGGATGGGCAAAATGCTAACAGACTTGCTGGTAACCAAGCTCTGCTCTCTGCTTTTTTTCTCCAAGATCTTTTGAGTCGTGCCAGCCTGCCTGGTATTGCAATTCTGGTAGCCTGAGCCTTTTGAGAGAACATGGAGCAATGGCTGCAATTTACCCAGGGTGGAAGTGTCTGGGTTTAAATCCATCCATTCAAGACCTGGCTCATATCCAGCCTGATTTACAATGTATAACTATACTCATTTCACTGAGGGATCCCCAAGTATCTCATGCTTAACAATAATACTCCCATTTGCTGTATCACCAGTCTCTGGCAAATATAAAAACTGAGATGTGGAGATCCTTGGCAATTAGGCATATCTTGCTAAGTACATATGCCTGCTAATGGGCGTATTTAGATTCCCAGGCTGTGGGTTCCTATCTAACATCTTGGTTTGCAAACAGAGTTTCTGCTGGTGTATTGGTCCTTGAGGATGCCTGAGCATCTTCCTAGCAGATGCTTGCAGGTCAGGCCTGAAACTATTTCCTCCTCAGAAGCATGCAGGGAAGGACTTGATGTAGCTCTCCAGCCTTGTGCCTTCATTCAAGGATTGCTCTTCTCCATTAACTCACATCCCATCCTCTAAATTAGCATGTAGACACTGTCAGTCAGTGCTGCTGTCACCTCTGCTCCCTGACCTGTCTCCACCTCCCCAGCCCTGCTGACAGCAGGTGACATGCCTCACAGAGCTTCTTCATTGCTTATAACTGGATAAAATACTTTCTTGGGAAGTGCCTTCTCAACTTCATCTTCACAGTTTGCCCTGCCACTGCACTAGTGCATTTTTAGACCTCTTACTGCATTTTCTGGATTGGTTCAGCTCAGGAAAACAAACGAAAAAGCCACAAATTAGAGGAACTGCCCTTCCCACGTTGTTCTCTCCATCATACAATTCTTCTGAAGCATTTCTTAGTCTTTCCTGTAGCAGCAGGGAGGATGACTCAGTCTGCCTCTACTACAAGGCACCATTGGTGCCCGGTAGTTACTTCTCTATGGCTGCCACAGCCACCCTGTCGGTTCTTTTCTCATAAGCAGAAGCAAGAAGAGCCTTTCTCATTGCTAGCAATTACACTAAGCCCCATCTGTGGAAAGCCAATATGTTTTGTTTCCCTAAAGAAGTCAGGCCCAAGCATTTCAGAGAAGCATGAAAACCCGGGTTGGAAAGCTGTCATTGAAAGCAAACGCAGTGAGTGTGCTTACTCACCTCTGTCCTCCACCTGCCATCCCGCCGCGGGCAGACTCCTCGCGACACCCCTTCCCCCTGCAGCTGCAGCTGGATTTATGCCCTTTCCCTGGGAGGGCCCTTTTGACCTCTCTGCAGCAGCATTGCGCAAAACTGCTTTACCTCACAGGCTGGGGGCCTGAAAAAAGTTAGGCCAGGCCAGATAAACCCGAGCATGGCCTAAGACCGGCTGCTTCGAAAGTTCAGGGATGGATACACAAACTTTAACCGACACTGCCTAGCCCACGGTTACACATTTACTAAGACAGATACAGGCGTTTTACTATGCAGAAGATTTGATTTAGGAGCTGAAAATAATGAGGCTTGTTTTGTGACAGGCTAAAAGGAATGCAGATTTCTTTGTACTTGTATTTGTTTTCTTCTCAGATAAATTGCCTTTCATCTCTACCTTGCAGCCTGGGTACCCATTAGTGAGTGGGACATATACCCTGCTGCAGAGTAAAATGATTAAGCTCTCAGTTTTTACCATTTCTTTCTCTTTTGATTTATCCAGAAAATCAAAAGTTTGTTCTTTTTCGTGTTCAAAACAAAATGTGCTGAAAAGGGGAGGACAAAAGATGGATTAAGTTGCCAGGGCCAGATCACAGAGAGTTCATCCCTCCCAGTCTCAGCTTCCCAAGCCCTCATTGGCAAAAGGACTGGGACTTGGAAATCTTTCTGCTGCTTTTGAAATGGTCCTCCAGTTTTGATATGCCCCTTCCTCATCTTAAAGCAAATGAACAGTGAATCAAACTGAGGATGATGCAGTCAGGTTAGACTAGGTCTCACTCAGTGTCCCTGTAACAGTTAGCAGTTAAAATCCCATAGCTCTAATGGGAGCAGAGCCTGATTTCAGAGGGCCAGCCCGGCATGGTTTGAACTGTAGTACCCAGTTACATGTTAAGTTCAAGGAGAAGACTGAGAGAGAGGGATGTTTTCAGTGCACCTGAGCAGATGGAGCTGGTGGAGCTGAAGGTGGAGACAGAGACAGCTGAGTCCTGCTGGCCCAGCTGTGTGCCTAATGCCAAAGGGATGGAGAATTTCTATCTCTGCAGCCCAGCTTTTCCTTTAAACAATCTGATAACCTTAGTGCTAATGAAGTCTGAAAGCAGTTCTGAGCACAGGCCTGTATGACATGCTATCATGCACACAAGGCTTAAACAAACAGGTTGAAATATTCAAGGTGTTTTGTCCTCTTGCTGCCTGAGCATCTCAGTCGAGGAAGTGTCTGGCAACAAAACAGTCTCTGAACATTTGTACCATCTCCAGACAGCTACACAATGCGGTCCAGCCAGGGATACAGGCAACAAGAGTAGTTCCTCCATTAAAAACACATTTTCTTCAGCTAAATGTTCAGACAACAAACTAGGTTTCAGGTTGAAATCCCCCTCCTTTCCCCTCTCACCCTGAAAGTCCTTCCTGCAGCCAGGCTAGGGGAGAAAGCTGGTCTCTTGGAGGCCAGTGAGCTGGGACGTGTGGCAGCACAGCTCAAACCTGTGTCTCATGCACCACCACACGTGTGGGTCCCTGTGCAGCACTGAGCACCAGCGGTATACACGAGTGTCCAGACCACACTGTGCCTGGGAGATGTAGTTGCTGTGTCCTCCTAGGCAAGGCTTGAACACAGGGAAAAAGCAAACCCAGCCTGATGCTCTCAGTATCAAGGACACAGAAACCAAGCCTGTTCCAGTGTAAGGGCACCTTGTGTTCTGTGAAACACTGAAAAGTATCCTTATTAAAAAAATTACTGGCTTGACTAATAAGCTACAAGTAATGTTAGTAACATATACTACAGCTGCCAGATTTATGTGTTTACTGTGAGCAATAAGCACTGGAAGCAGAGATCACATAACCCAAAGCCACTGTATTTTTTTTTTCCTTAAATCTTTATGTCTCTATGGTGTAGCACCTGAAGGGCATTGTTGTTTGGGTACCT
Source organism: Urocolius indicus (assembly GCA_013401255.1). NCBI lineage: Eukaryota > Metazoa > Chordata > Aves > Coliiformes > Coliidae > Urocolius > Urocolius indicus. Next base: position 428,963 of record WBNH01011629.1, on the reverse strand, counting down.
TCTGCCTCTAGCTCCCTTGCAGGCCATGACCTAGTTGTTCTACAACTGGTCATCTCCTTTTGCTGCAGGTACCAGCCCCAAGTCAGGCATCCCTGGCTGCAGGGGATACTTCCCCACAGAAGAAGGGGAGCAGGAGACACCTGGACAATAACCCCGATGTGGTGCTCTGGTGGCTCTGTCACATAAAGTTCAGGTTTTAAGTTGAAAGTTCTCAGGGTTTTCAGACAAGTTGACCTTTGGGGCACTTTTGGTGTTTGTGCTCTCAGTTCTATTGCTTTCTGTCAACAAAAAATTAACAATGTCTTTGAGAAGCACAGTAGTCTGTCCCCCCTTCCCCTGCACTCAATAAAGGCATCAAATTAAAATAACCAACTTTCTCTAGAAAAAAAAAAAGGAAAAATTAACAGAAAATGTTCAGTAATCTGCCTTCAGCACAGTGCTGCTTCTCCTTTAGAGCACTAGGAATCTGTCTGGCCTCAGTAATGAGGGAGAACTTTGGATTTCACCTTACATTCATGCCTTCCTGCAAAGCTCAGACACAACTGGCAGCAAATTTGCTGATCACTTATGCTCATTCAATTAATATTCCCCTATTGAGATGCAACACGCACTAGTGCACTTCTTAGATCTTTGTCTTTTATCTTCTCAGAGTTTCTACTGAAGGAGAAGCTTTCAGACTTTAAAGAACATAGACTGCTGCACCTGGAACATATTTTATCCTGGCAGGACTGAATTACAGTTAGTCTTTCATTTTACTTCTAAGCCATTTTTAAGCAGGAGTGCAAGAGCATTATTCTAATTACTATATGTGCACCTTGGTTTTTTGTTGGGTTGCCATGGTTTTAGGAATGAGTGTGTGCATAAAGATAGATTTTTGACTTCAGAAAGAAGAGAGTCTCAATCCTCCCCTTTGGCTTTAGTGTCCGAGGATTTGGCTCCCTGAAGACTGCTATGCCAGAAAACCTGCATTGGGACAAAGAGGTGAAAAGCTTTCTGGCAACTAGGAACCAAAGAAGGTGAAAGCAAGGCCATTTCTCCAGGCATCCCATGTGCAAAGCAAGCTCAGGGCCCGCTCCCATTTCCTAACAGATCTCTGCCATCAACAGCTGCAGTGAAAGGTACAAAGAAGCACAAACCTCTCAAACCTGCTCTTCAACGAAGATGTTCCTTTTGCCCCACTCTTCCCAATCTTGGAGGGGCGCTCAGCTCCCCCTTTTATACCCACTCTTGCATAAGCAGGATCCTCCCTCCCTCCTCCCTCTCACTGCCCTCATTTCTCTTCAAAATCTGCCTCTGTTTTTCCTGCTTGTTATTCATGGTCACTGCTGAGAGAGAGAAAAGGGTGTGAAAACACTGGTGCTGTGGTTACGGGTTCCCTCACAGCCACAATCAAAGGGTTCAGATCTCCCGAACTCTTCCAAAGTCTTAATGGGGAGTGCACTCCCCTGCGCCACAAAACTTTGGCAGTGATGGTGCTGCTAACACATCTTCATGTAAACATCATCAAATAGGCTTCAGAAAACTTAACCCTGGCAGAGGAATATAAACCTTAGAGCTGGCAGCTGGGGAAATGGTTTTGTCCCAGCTAGAATTTCAATTGATTGCCCAGGCAGCTATTCTCTCCCTGAGGAACATCATGTCTCCACTCTGTTAAAAAAAAAATGTTTTCATTGATCCAGATGGTTCTGGGAAATGCTGCACAAAATTCAGCACTTTTGTGAGGAGACAGTAGTAAATATTTTATTCTGTTTTGTTGAATTCGTTTTCCAGCTTTTCCAAATTTTCCCCTGAGACCGGAACTCAGGGGGTCCCCGACATACTCCTGTGACAATGTTATCATCTCCTGCAAGGTTATGGTGAGAGTCATGGAGGAGGGATTCTCAATTGCTCTGCTCACAGCCTGGGACCACAGCAAACCTTCACATGGGCTCATCCTAGGTTGAGTTGGCATGACTGACCTACATAGGCTGTGAATTGATATATGGCTAACTCAGACATAATATCATGTACGTGGTCACATATCATTCATGACTACATTCGAGGGTTTCTTTTTTTAAGACTGAGCGTACCTTGAGTGACAAGCAGGCCACAGTTTATTTATACGGCCTTTGGGTTGAGTCGGTAGCTGTAAACCTTTATAACTCATCCACATTCACAATGTCCCCTCTATCTTCTGCTTTGGTAAGGAAAAACAGCATGGGGTCTGGACAAGGCATCCAATGCAGAGGGAAAACAGGCACTGGGGAAAGGACAGGAAGGAAAAAAAAAGAGGATGCTCACGTGGGAGTTGCCAAAAGGAAGATGGGGAATACAGCTTCATTGGCTGGGGCAGTGGTTGTCCCACGTGCAGCAGGCAATCATGATGGTAGAAAGACCACTGTTTGTGAGACATCCAGGAAAAAAACCTTGTAAAGCAGTCGTCTATGGAGACCATGACACTTCAATTTGGAAGATAAACCACTGGTATGGGGAGAAAAAACATAAAATGATGAAAGTGAAGAGAAAGTCTGCCGGGGGTCCTCAGGATAGGGAAGCAGCTCTGTATCTACTTTTCTCTGCTCTCACTTTCAACTTTCCTGCCACATCAGCTAACTCTGCACCTGTCTTTGAATACCCTACTATTTATTCTTCACACCTGTCTTTGAGTACCCCATTGTTGTTTGAATAACCTACTGTTCTTTATTCTACACTATCCTTTGTTATCCCTTTTTAGCTGACCTTATATTTGTTACTAACTTTTGTTACATATGTTACTGACTTTCACTAATGCAGGCCAAGCATGAACACCTTATTGTTCCTCTGACAGTAAGCGCTGTCCTGCACTGACCTCCGCGAGTACAGCGCAGGGCCCAGCAAAAGTCCTGAAACACTACTTTGTAAGGATGACCAGAATCAATGGTTTTCCAGTAAAATTTTTGGTTAGCAAATGCAAATGTGTATATAAACTGCAGGAGTCGCTGCTGTGGGTTGCTGTGGAGACCAAAAGTCTTAGCTGGTACAAAGGAGATGAAATCACAGCAATCATTGGAAGCTGCAGAACATGGTGTCCAGGTGCAACTGCAAACTCAGGAAATCTCCAACCAGACAGCTGACATCCATCTTAGCTCGATCCATACAACAGCTGTCACACTCCTCTCTAAGGGCTTGTCCTCAACTTGCAATAGAAATCATAGAATCATATAATAATTTCATTTGGAAAAGACCTTTAAGATCATCAAATCCAACCAGTAACCTCACACCGCCAAGCCAATCACTAACCCGTGGCCCTCAGCACCTCACCTATGCGTCTTTTAAATATGTCCAAGGATGGTGACTCCACCAGCTCCCTGGGCAGCCTGTGCCAGTATTTAACAACCCTCTTGATCAAAAAATTCTTCCTAATCTCCAATCTAAACCTCCCCTGGCACAACTTGAGGCCACATCCTCATGTCCTGTCATTCATTACTGGAGAGAAGAGATTGACCTCCACCTCACTACAACCTCGTTTCAGGTAGTTACAGAGAATGATCATGTCTTCTCCTCAGCCTCCTTTCCTCCAGACTTCCCTCAGCTGCTCCTCATCAGATATGTGCTTCAGACCCTTCACCAGCTTTGTTGCCCATCTCTGGACACACTCCAGAAGCTCAGTGTCTTTCTTGTAGTGAGGGACCCAAAACTGAACACAGTATTTGAGGTGCAGCCTCAGCCAGCACTGAGTACAGGGGGACAATCCCTTTCCTTTGCCCTGCTGGTCACACTATTTCTGATACAAGCCAAGACGCTATTGGCCTTCTCAGCCATCTGGGCACACTGTTGGCTCATCAACTGTCAATTAACACCCCCAAGTCCTTTTCTACCAGGCAATTTTCCAGCCAATGCCCCAAGCCTGTAGCATTGCCTGGGGCTGTTGCGAACTAAGCACACGACCCAGCACTTGGCCTTGTTAAACCTCATACAATTGGCCTCAGCCTCTTGATCCAGCCTGTAATCCAGCCTGAAATAGAGATGTCTGTGTTGAGGCCAGCTTATGCTGGCTCATTTTGCAGTACAGACTGGAAATACTCTTTCAGTAGAGCTCTGCCAGCAAAATATCACACCCAGCAAGCCCAACCCTCAGCCCCGGCATTGCTGGGCTGTGCTTCTGTGCAGTGCGTTGAGGAACCCACTGCAATCTCTCCAAAATCAACGTAAGACCTGGAAAATATGAACAATTTTCAAAAACTAGGGGTAGGCTCTTAATATTAGTTAGGGACTTCCCATGTTTTTTTCCTCTCTTAATTGGGGTATGTGCACTGACCAGTGGCAGTGTTACAACCGTGGGGTCCAAAACAGGTCTCTGTCTCCTGCAGGTCCTTTGGGCTCTGTTCTCACTTCAGCTGCACACAAAATACTTAGTGACTATTTCCCAAGTAAATAAGCAGGTAAGAAGGGGTACAGCTCTGGCAACAAGTCATGCCATTTTCTATATACTGGTAAATCAATTTTCCCCACATTCTGTGAGAACTGTGGCAAGCTGCCATCAGCCTGATTTCATTTGTTTATTTTTGCTATCTCTGGTGGGGAAAGGCTGCACTAAGTAATTTTTTTTTTTAAAACTGTTTTAATAAAACTTTGATAAGGAATAGGTTTGTATGTGAATTTATTCCTGTGTTTTCTCTATACCTCTGCCCTTGTTGGCTGGAATTCCTTTTCTGTGAAAGCATCTGGTGAGCATGAGGGAGGTACTCAGCTTGACCAATTTTTTGTGTAAAGAGGATTGCAAAAATGCTTTTCAATAATAGCACTCAAAGTACAGATGAAGAAACTGAGAGAGAGATTATCCTGCTTTTGCTGTAGGTTCCCACAGCAAGGAGCAATGGGAAAATTGGTATTGTGACTGCTATACACCTCAAGGATCACACGTGCCGCCCCTGAGCTGGGGCAGAGGGACATGGCATACCAGCCTGGATGATGCCAAAAGGCACCACGGTGAGTGGGCAGCTGACTTGGGTAGCTGGGGCCTCCTTGCAAGGGCATGTGTAGCACAGTGTTCCCTCATCACAGGGGACAGGTGCTGTGGCTGTGCTGGCTGCTCAGTTGCCACTGCAAACCCCCAGTCATCGAGGAGGGACTGTCATCACCTTCAGTGACAGTGTGTCATCATCTCCATATCTCTTTGTCAAGAAACAGTCCCTTGAGGGAGGTCTGTGCACTGATCATGCCTTATCCATGGAGATCTTATAGATACCTGAATGAGCTTATATTAACACTAGCACGTATTGTTCCAGCTTATTATTACATTTGTTTTGGTATGGCTTTTGTAGCTCTGAGTTCAGAAATTGCTTCAAACGTTCATTACCCTGTTGATTTTTTTTTCCCTCTCCCAGTGCATGAGATGGAGTTTTAAGTATCATTTTTAAGATTGATCTGTGCACAGCCTGCACATGCACACAGAGGCAAGACCGTGTGCCCACTGTGGGGCAGGGGGTGGGGTGGACAAAGGGAACATCCTGCTCTGAGACTCTCAAAATTCTTAGCAGTCTAACAGTTGTATTGATAATCTATAACTGATTTTGAGTCCTTCCCTGCAGCCAGTTATGTGCCTATGAGGAGACAATCCCAGGCCAAAACAGCCAGGACAGAGCAAGCTCGTCCTAAGAGGAAAAGCAGACATGAAGAGGTGATGTGATTCATCTTCAGTCAGGCAGCAGGTTGGTAACATCTCAAGGACAAGCAGCCCTGGCTGCCAACCCAGTGTGTTACTTATTTGATCAGACTGTATCTTCATCCCTCAGATAAAAGCTGCAAGGTGGAAGAGCTGGGATGGCAGTGACTACACAGGGAGATGCCCATCTCAAATTGCTGGGGCCAGCTGTATTGTCAGAATTGGTATACCTTTCATGATACTCTCCTTACAGATGCTATTGTGTCAAGGAGAGATTTTGCACTGTCCCAACATTTCCTAGCTGTCTCAGACACCGAAATCTTCAAGCTCTTCCCAAGAAGAGTGAAGCAGACAGGTGACCACTGTCTGGGAGATGCCAAAATTGTCAGCTCTGCCACTAAACATCCTGCTCCTCTCAGTGTTGCAAGGTTGCTGCATAAAGATGCAGCATTATGAAGCACCAATGAAGCATCAATGAAGATTTACTCCATGGGGATCTTCTAAGTGAGGCCTTGGGAGGCTGATCCTTGCTGTCACTACTGGGATTTGGAAATTTCGCCAGGGCACCATGCATAATAGTAATTGTGTCCTAGCCTGGAAATTCAAAGCTGGCCACAGAAAGAGCTTTGGATGCCAGGATACTCTCATTCTCTGTGCAGACTCAGATTCCCCTTTGTCTTCTCCTCAGTCTTCCTCAAGCCACCTCCACCCCTCCTCCAGCTCCTCTCTACAACTTCTTGTCCTGGGTGGGAAAATAGTTGCAAGCAGCAGGAGTCCACTATTTTGGCTGCTATTCAGCATTGCTCTGAGAAGACTATCTTTGGTGGTCTCCTGACTCACGCAAGGAGTGGCTTTAATCACATGCAGTTTATGCAGTTCTTTAGTGAGAAACAGACTTGTCTCCTTCCCCACTGTGCAGGTTGTGGGAGTCAAAGCCTCTGGAGTCAAAGCCACTGAAAGCCAGCTCCCACACAGGGGCAAAACTGCAACTCTCTTGGGCCAACAGCAGCAATTTTCACTGCTCCAAATATAATCTAGAGTACAAGAAAAAAAATAAAGGACAGACTCATTTGTGACCTGAGATAAGGGCACGGCTTTCAGATTCACTTTCATTTGAGGAGTGCATGAGTGCTGTCAGCAAAATTGCTGGACCTCCCTCCTGCTTTCAGATCCTTGTAGAAAGACAGAAAGGTAAAAAGCAGAGAGACACTGAGCCAGGCAACATTATGTCAAGGCTGCCCAGGCTCCCTCTCTTCAGGGCTGCTGTGCAGACCCATCCCTTTGGCTCCAGCTGTGTCACGGAAAAGTGCGAACCAACTTCCCATGCCGGTCCCAGAGCTATTCACAAGTCTAAAGCCTGTGAAAGAAGGTGAACGGAGTGAAGACAGGCGCTAATCCAGCAGGTTGCAGAACTGCAGGGACTGTGGCAGGTCCCTCTCTGCCGAGCTGAAGCTGCCTCCGTGCGGAATGCCTTCGCATCACTGCTCCCAGCTCTGCAGAGGCCGGCACAGCCGCAGCACCACTAGCATTTGGAGATGCCATGACCTTGCTGCACTTTGTGAAACCAGTAATTTTGAAAGCCGAAGGAGGGAAAAGTTAAATCTAGACACAGTGGTGGGTTTTTTTTTCTTTAACAGGATATAAGGAAAGAGCTTGTAATTGAAGTGTTGAGGGTTTCAGTAAGTTGCAAAAATCAGTCCTGTTGCAGATCAGAATTTCCTGCTCTTTTATTTTTTCTGGATGATTTTTAAGCAAAGGCTTAAATGGTTGCTGCAGTCTGGGGTTTTTTTATTTTTAGTCTGCTTTATTTTTCCACCTTGTCAATGTCAAGTGTAAAAACATGAAATAACATTTCAGCTTACTGCTTAAGGGACAAAGCTGAGGAACAGTAAATTCAACCCAGGGTAGTTCAGAAGAAAAGAATTAAGATTGCTTCCTGGTCAGGATGCTGAAATGCACCATGCTGAAAGCCTCTGAAAGCCATAAGCTCCCCTCCCACAAAGATCTGTAGGAGCCTCTGTCTCAGGGGGCTGAAGCCCTGAAGCCTTGCTGCAGGTTAGCTCCTCTCCCACACTGCCACTTGGCATTTCACAGTCTAAAGAAAAAGAATAATCTTTAAAAGCTCTCCTTTGTTTGTGTAGTGGCTCCTCCTCCAAAGTAATGAATTAATGCAGTGATGTGTGCTTAGCTCTGACAAAAGCCTGGAACAGCTCAGAAAACTGCCTGTTAGACTGGATAAAGCACTTAGATGACTGTCTAATGATGACATTTCAGCTGCCTAGACAGAAAATGTTGTCTTTACTTACTAAAGCACACAAGAATTTACATTTCATATTTCTGTCTGGACATAGCCCATGGAGGATGCTGAGCAGAAAGGGAATTGGCAGAGCATAGCTGCCTCCCAGGCCTGGGATGCTGTATGCATTGGGATAACTTCGGCAAGGTGAGGGAGCTGCCCCATGGAGTCAACTCCACTCAGGGGAATGGCTCAGCATCGACCTCCTCTCATCCCTGCAGGATATCTGGCCTGTGACAGCATTTCAAAGCCAGGCATGGCAGTGGCAGTGATGGCAAAGCTGCAGGTGCAGTGACCACGGGTTAATCCTAAGACCACATTTGGGATCCATGACTCTTTAGGAAAAGGACTGTTTGCTATTACACAGCGCAGTGTAAGCAGCCAGACCTCTGGCCTTTCCCCGCTAGGCAAAATGATAATGAACATTCACTGTTAATTTAGGATCCTCTTTTGAATGAGATTTTGATACTCTGCAATTCCTCCAAGACACTTTCTTTAACCAGCTTGTGGCAAGATTTTCATAGGGCACTTCTTAAAACCCCTCTCCTTGATCTCCTTTTTCTCATTGCTCTCCAGTGTTTTTCACTAGGCTGTCCGCGACATTTTGTTCAGTCCTCCAGCCTGTCTTGCAGTCCCTGCAGAACTCCTAAAGCCCTGCAAGACCTTTCTCCCCTCCTCTCCCTCTGTTTCAGTTCTGCCTTGGGAAATGAGGAAGAGAAGGATGCTCCAGCCCCTCTGCAGCAAATGCTGGAAATGCCAAAGGATGTATTCTGTGATTACATTGTTGCTGCAAGCTGAAGAAAAAGTGCTTGAAAAAACAGCCCCAAGCTGGGCTCAATTTCATCTGGCCTTAGAGCAATACAGTGTGTCTCCAGTTAGCAAAGATGTATGCAGGAGCATGTGCAAAGCCTGCCAGGCTGCAAGCCACAGGGCAAAAGCTCATGTTCTACATTGAGCCAAAGTAATGGAAAGTGTAAGAAATAGGATGGTTTCATGTGACTGTGGGGTTTGGATTCAAATCAATGCGAGGTTCAGAAGTTGCCAAGCAGTACAGAATGAGACTCGTCTCAGAGATGGAACAAAGATGTTTTATATAACTTCGTACCAATTCAGAGAAGGAAGGAAGGAAGGAAGGAAGGAAGGAAGGAAGGAAGGAAGGAAGGAAGGAAGGAAGGAAGGAAGGAGAGATTTTAAACTTCAGAGATGATACTTCAGGCCACATGACATCTCTGCAAATATAAGGACAACTATAAAGAGACCAAGACAAAACTAGTCATGTCTCTCAAACCCCTGGGGAAAGAGGACAAAATGAAATAATCTTGCCTAAACTAGTCCCTTAGAGAAAGTCAGATGACACTGAAGGGGATTAGACAGCAGGCAACAAGCACTGGAGAACATGGAATCAGCCAGGTCAAAGGCTGTGGATAAACCCTCCAATGTTAAACTGATGACAAAGATTGAGGTTTAATGACAACAGGGTTATGAAAGACTTAATCAGGTCACTGTCATTTGAATAACCAACTTTAAATCCTGAATGACCAGGGCCCACCTGATGTTAACGGGGAAGGAATTACATAAGTGTGACTCCTGAAAGCGCATGCCAGATGCAGAACAGCGAGGGCTGAAAGTCAGAACTGTAGCATAATGATAAGAGGCCAAGCAGCAGTAGAAATCGTAGTTTTCTACATTGTCCCTCTTGGGTTCCCTTTATGTCACCTACTCTATGAATTACAACTGGAGAGGGAGTAAGAGTCACTGAATCACAGAATGGTAGGGGTTGGAAGGGGCCTTTAGAGATCATCTAGTCCAACCTCCCTGCTAAAGTAGGTATATATTTTTATCTGAATCTCTCAGATAAAAAGCAGTTAAAACCACAGAAAGCCAGAACAGACTTTCTGCCTTCTTGATGAAAACAAGAAGATCTAAAGAAGCCTGACCTGACAGCAGACAGAAATGACCCTGCTCCTGTCTCTATCAGCACTAAGTGTGCCAGCGGCAGAGCCTTTGGCAGAGGATGCTCACCCTCTGTTAGAGCCTTCACTTCTTCAGCAAAAGACACAGTCACCCCGCTCTGTGGATGTTGTGGGATGAGCGGTGTGGCTGGGCAGGAGGGCAATGCCTGCAGGCAGCTGCCATTGCACTGGAGTTCACTCTCTCTGAGCGCTTTGGAGCCAAGGATGAAGGCAACAGACAAAACTACTGGTCTTTCAGGAGCAGGCATTTAATGAAGGTGTCTGAAGGAAAATTGTTCACTTTTAACATCTGTTGCCAGCCTGAGTGTGCATCACTTGTGCTGCTACGCTCTCATCTCAAAATCTTGCCTGGTGATGTGGCTCGTGCAGAGATGTCTGCAGGCCGTAGGAGCCTGATGGTGGCCAGGTCTGTTGGGAATTAATTGCATCCCATAAGACATCTATCTCTCAGCCAGCAGCGCCTTCATGCTCTAGCAGGCACTCACTTGGCAGACCAAGGACAGACCTCTCCTGCTGGGAAAGGGCTGTTGGACTGGAAACCTACTGTCCCCAAGACACTGTAATCATGGAGGAAGGGTTTTATTACACATGGCTATCCTGTGTTGCTTTAATGTCACAATATGCCTGTCGCAACAGGGTGCCAAAGGAAAGCATACGCAGCCTGGTGTCATAGGCTCTTGTCGTCTGTGTTCGCCTGCTGTTCTAAGGACTGCTTTTACTCAGTGTACCAGCACACCTAAAGAACAAAGCTGTTCTAGGTCAGTGGTTCCAATCCTGCCCACCACCCTCCTGAGCTAATAGCCACATATTGCTGGTGTCTGTCCAGAACCTGTGTTTCACTTTCCTCCCACCTATAACAGTCCTTGACTATCTGCAGAGAGTACCAAGTGGCAGCAATAACAAGAACCGTCCTAGGAGACAAATGCACTTCTCACTGCTTTCAAAGGGAGATTTCATTGCAAAAGCAAGAATGCTTGAAGTCCCTTTCCTTGTAAAACATTTGAGCAAAGTAAGCTTGTATTTGTATGTTTCTGCCTTTCCAGACCTGAAAGCCTCAAGGATGAGCTTATGCCTTTTAACATGTGACTGTCCAAGCTTAGTATTTTAATGAGCAGGGGGACATTTTATTAGCATTTTCTGCACATTGCTCTTTTTTTTCCCCACCTTCTCACCTTAGGCACCATCTCTCCTGGGCACTTTCAATGCAGTGACACCAAGGCTCAGATCTCAGAGAGATGAAGTTTCCCTGCTTCCCTCTCCACACTTTCTGGGAGAAAGGCTTCAGCATAAAAAACTTACCTTATTTACATACCATGACATTCACACAGGACAGAAACTGCATGAATTCCCCTGCAGCAGGACAAGCACCCATAGTGTTTGGCCCACACATTTTTGCATGCAACTGAACTTTGAAAAGCAGAAAGTCACTGAAGTGATATATGATTTCTCACCTTGGGCTGTAGCAAGTGTGGAGGCTGCATGTCTAGGATGCTGAACGTTCTCCCAGTCAGCATCTTACAGATGAGTACACAGTGAATCACTCTCTGGAGGTGTCAATCTTGGGCACTGACTGTAGCAAAAAGTTGAGGTGAGTAGATTGAGCTCTGTTCTGTGGACTTAAAGTTCACTCAAATGACAGCCACATTTGGAGCACCAGGCCTGCCTCTTTGCACAAATTTGGAAAACATCCAGACATTTGGACAATGGGAACTTGGTCTCAGCAGGGAGCCAGCAGACATCAACAATGGATGCAATTATGGGGAATAAACGTGGGAATATATACTCTGCAAAAGAAAGCTTTCCTCACAGCACTGCTGTGAAAAACCTAGCAGAACAGAAAGGAGCTAATTCCATTTCACCTAATTGCTCTCCATAAATCATTTCTTGACAGCAAGCTCGACTAGTCCACCAAAGGGCCAATTAAAGCAAAGGGAGGCTGAGAGCTGTTTGTATTCAGGGATGTGTTTTGTATTACAGCAACTGTAATTTGTTCCAAGAAGGTGGCATCTCTTCTCTTTCCAAGCAGAAAGGAATATCCATGCTGGTTTGGCTCTGAGCCTTGCTGTTATTCCTTCAGAGCATCTGCGGTGCATTGATTGACTTCCCCTCCAGCACAGTGCTTTTTACTGTCCCACGTGAGTTACATTGCTGTGGGTGAAAGCTGGCTAGCAGCAGAAGCACAGCAACAGAGGAACAAGGTCTGTAGCATCTTTCCTATGAGGAAAGGCTGCAGGACCTGGGGCTGGTTAGCCTAGAAAAGACAAGACTGAGTGGAGACCTCATTAACACTTGTAAGTACCTAAAAGGTGGGAGTCAGGAGGATGGGGTGACACTTCTTTTCTGTGACAGGACAAGGGGTAATGGACATAAGCCGGAACACAAAATGTTCCACTTAAACACAAAGAGAAACTTCTTAGGTGTTGAGGTAAGGGAGCCCTGGCACGGGCTGCACAGGGAGGGTGTGGAGGCTCCTTCTCTGGAAGTTTTCAAAACCCATCTGGACACGTTCCTCTGTGACCTGATGGAGGGGAAACTGATTTAGCATGAGCTTGGACTGGATGGTCTGTGGAGGACCCTTCCAACCCCCACCATTCCGTGATTTAATGAAGATCATAGAACTTGGAAATCAGCAGCAAGTCCATATGTATTTGTTTTTAAAATCCACTGTTACAATGCAAACAGAACCCCTTCAATGCATATCCCATTAAAATCCCTCTTCAGAGTACCATTTTCTGACACTTTCTCTGCGATTGTCCCACTGCTTGCTACACATCCCGCTCTGAGCCCTCCTCATGAGCTGCCAGGACCCCTCCTGCACACATCCAGCCCTTGCCCTGCAGCCGGATTCCCACTGGCCCAGCAGCCCAGCCTTTGGCCACCTCCAAGTCCTGCTGTCCCTTCTGCATGACACCCGATAGGGACAACACTTGCCCACCAAACCGTGCAGACAGCTCTCCCACCCTTCTGTGTGGCTCAGGTTTCTCTCTCTGGCCACCAGTGTGAGATGCAAGGGCTCCGATGGGGTGCTGCCTACCTTGAAGCCATCTCCCTCCCGGCAGCAACAAGCAGTACTGGAGGTGGCTGCCAGGGCTCGCACACGCCCTGCCCCAGGCGGGCACAGCGGCTCTGCCCCAGGCGAGGAAAGGGCAGCCCCTGGCACTCCCACTCCTGGCATGCCCAGGGCCTGCTGCTTTCCCTCTCTGTTTGCTTTCAGGGTGTTTGTCTCGGCTGTGTGAGGAGTAGCTGAGAAGCTGGACTCATTGCAGTTCAAACGTGACAAAGGAGACCTGGAGGACTCTGCTGGCTCCTCCACAGCACAGTCCTTTCCTCTCCTTTTCCCCTCACAAAGCACTTAGAGGTATTTTTGCTCTTTCTTCTTTTTCCTGCTGTCATCCCACTTTCTACCCCACAGCACCTGCTAAGCCTCAGCCACCCAGGATCTCTGTGTGGCAGGCAGGAGGGAGCCATGCCCTACCTCTACCAGGACTCGAAGCCAAGGCCAACTGCATTGCCTGGGGATGCACGTGCCACCCACAGCTCAGGGAAGACCTACAAGGAGCTGAAGCAGGAGTGCCTGCGCAGGGGAGTCCTCTTTGAGGACCCTGACTTCCCTGCCTGCAGCTCCTCTCTCTTCTTCAGTGAAAAGCCACCTATTCCCTTCATCTGGAGGAGGCCTGGGGTGAGTATGCCAAAGTGCAGAGGAGGATGAGCCTTTCTGCACTGTCATCCTGCCAAAAGTCAGAGCCCACTGTGCTTTGGGATCATACTGAACACATGAAGTGTTCAGGGAGACATTGAGACAAAGTGTGTGGGGAAACCCTTCCCACCTCAGGGGCAATGGCACAGGATCAGGATATCACCCACAACGAGCTCAAGCTGTTGGACGAGAGTTGCTGAAAGGTTTCACCCTGTGTCCAGCAGGTTGAGGGACGTTCTCCTCCCGTGCTATCTGCCCTGGTGAGGCCTCGTCTGGAGTCCTGTGTCCAGTTCTGGGCTCCCCAGCTCCAGAGGGACAGGGAACTGTTGGGTAGAGTCCAGTGAAGGACTACCAAGATGATCTGGGGACAGGAGCATCTTTCTCATGAGGAGAGACTGTGGGAACTGGGGCTGTTGAGCCTAGAAAAGACTGAGGGGAGATCTCATCAACACTTATAAGTACCTAAAAAGTGTGTGTCAGGAGGATAGGGCAACACTTTTTTTCTGTAGTGTCCAGTGACAAGACAAGGGGTAACAGACATAAGCTGGTACACAAAATGTTCCACTTACACACAAGGAAAAACTTCTTTGGTATGGAGGAGCCTTGGCACAGGCTGCCCAGGGAGGGTTTGGAGTCTCCTTCTCTGGAGGTTTCCAAATCCACCTGAACATGTTCCTGTGTGACCTGATGGAGGGGAACCTGCTTTAGCAGAGGCTTGGACTGGATGATCTCTAGAAGTCCCTTCCAACCCCTACCATTCTGTGATTATATGATTCTACAATTTTTTTAGATGTAACTCATTGTAGAGCCACGCTTACTACATGCATATTTATGGATATGCACAAACAACTTGTAATCAGCCCTCTCTGTTATATTATTGTCAAACAAAAGCAATATTAAGAAAATAAGAGGACGTGTCAGGAATTAAGGATAAAATACATTATGTTGATGTTCTAACTATGTAAAAATCAAGTGTTGTTAGTGCAGAAAATTCATAATTAAGGTTAAACTTGCAAAATTCAAACCTCTTAACTTCCAGAGTAGAGACTTTTATGCTTATTTGCTCATTTCCATCATGAAACTCTGAGAGATTATAAATGCATGCCATGGTTACTGAGCCATTCAGCAGTAGCCAAGGGCTTGATGAGTATCTCCTAATGCATCTTGCATAACAATCATTAATAACACAGCAAGAGCCTGAAGCTTCACTAGTCACATGCTCTCAGATCACAAATCCAATATCACTCTAGGTTCCTTCTCCTCATTTAGCTCTGTAAATAATAGCCATAGCAAATACGTAGCTACATTTCACTTCTTTGCTAATGACTGACATTTATTCTCTTTTTCTTCGTAGTCTGAAAGCTTCTCTCTTAGTAGAAAACTTTCTTTTGGAGACGCTGACACCAAGGGAGAAAGAAACCTAAAATAAGCTTAAAGAAGGGTTTAAACTAGGGCTTTTCTTAATCCACAATGATAGGCAATCCGATGCCTCAGCATCTGATAGTTAACACATTGCCACTACAGAGCAGAATTAAAGCTCTTACTCCTGGACAAGTTTCAGATAAGGAAAAAAAGGAGACCGCCTACACATGGTAAGTGCAGCTGCCTGCCTCGCCTTACTTCTACCTGAAAAACCAGGTGGACTGTGGGGCTAACCCCTCAGCACAGGATGGAGCTGTGAGGCTGAGATGCTTTTGGTGTGGTGACTCTGGAGTTCTATGGGGCATCAAAAATGCAATTGCCTATAACAATGGATCAGAGAGATCGATTTTCCTTTGGTCAGACATTAGGTGCTAGTTTGTCTCTTTTTTTCCCATTTGAGGCTTCACAATAATTAAACTTTTGCTGTAAAATGTGGCCAGGAGCAGCTGAGAGCTTGTGTGTCCTTGTGTGTCCTCTCCAGGGACTTGGAGAGCAGTCTGTCTATTGTAGTTGTCAGTCATCTTCAGGATCTTTGTGCACTGAACTGGAAACATCTCCAGAATGAGTTATCTGCAGTGAATCTGCCTTTACACTCCATTCCCATCGTGTGAAAAGGTGAAGTTTTGCGAGATATACATCTAGAAATAAAACTCAGGGAAGGCTGAGAGGGTGTGTAAGGATAGAGTTTTAGCTATGGTCCTCTCTGGTTCCTCAGCATTTAAGCTAAATCAGTTTCATCTCTATTATCCATCAGGAACAGCAGCAAAATAGAGGCACCGTAAAACCATTTAAGTTCACACCTCTTACTTTACAAGTGGGATATAGGCCTGGAGCATGTGCTGAGCTTGTTGCCATGGCTCAGCTGGCAAAGCCGTGGTGCCAGAGAGGGCAAGCACAAGAGCATGGCCTCTGTGGAGGGTACCTGTGTTCAAACTGCTCTTCACGGTGACTGGTTTTTATTACCTTTCCTGCCAGTATTTGCAGTAGCCTGGGCAAAGCATAGCACAATACATGCAGATAATTGCAGGGCCAAATAATGTTAGTTGTCAAATTTACACTCTGTTAGAGTTTAACCTTTAGTAGTGAGAGTAGAGAAGGTTTTCTCACGATTTTGATGTGCATCTACCTGCATGGATACGGATTTGTACACAGTATGAACAAAACCCTCAGCTAACCCTAATCTGTAAATCTCACACTGCAATCAGAGCTACACTAGATGACTATTTCACCTTCTACATGAATCTTAAGTGTTCTGAGTCATAAAGATGTATAGCAATTTTGTTTAGGAATTCTTTTTTGTTACAAATTAAACCTTTGAAACTGTACCTTATCAAAATTTTAGAATAAGCTGAAGAACAGCAGAGCCTCTCCTCGTATTTCCACTTTTAACTTCCCTTCTCTTCGCTTGGCTTCCCTTTTTACCATCTTATTTTATACCTAAATTCAACTGCTGGGATAAATTCAACAGTTCAGTGTCTGGGAAAGTTAGATGTCTAACTTGAAGACTGGGGAAAGCAACCCTAAGCCAAAAAAAAAGCAATGCCAAATGAGTCTATGGTCTACACGAGGAAGTAAGAAGGAGATTCTCCTGATATGAACAGCCACTGGCAACCAGTATGAAAAGTACTGTGTGCTGTAACCAGGCAGTGAAATGAAATCACTGAAACAAGGCCAGCTAAACAGCCTCACCCTCAGCCTGTCTTAGGTCTCCATGTACCCCCTCTACCAGCATGAGACAGAGGCATAGGGGATGCACTTTGTTTTCTTTTGAACCTAAAGAAACACAGGTCTGACGTAGCATCAGGACAGTCATGCGTTGCTCTGTTTTATCTCCCTGAGGACTGCATGTCCTACTTCTAGGCAATATCCTTGTGCAGGCAAATACTGCATGTGAATGCAAGATCCACCTCTGGGCTTTGGCCTTTAACTTGCTGAAAGCACTGATAGACATTATTATACCACTCAGACTGAAAATCTCTTTAAAATGAATACTGTTTTTCCAACATCTACTCAAAAACTGTAGAGTGTGGATTTATTTTGTGTTAAAGGAGAATGTGGCCCAAGTCCAGCCAAAATCCTTTCAATTCTTTTTTATTGGTTTTTGTATTATTACAACTCTTGTTTGCTTTAGACTAGGAGACTGAAAATACTTTGCCATTTGTCAGTTGTAGAGTTGTGAAGTAAGCAATGAGCCATGGTTGTAATGTCCAGACCCATGTCAGTGGAAAGGTTTTTTATCTTGTCCCTTGCTAGCACATGCAGCTTCTCAGTAACTGTTCTTGTTATGAGAATTATGTACCCCAGAAGCAACGATGCTAAAACAAGGCATGCTATTAAACATCAGCTACTTTATCAGACATCATTATATTAATGCCTACAGGCAATGAGCTGTGTTTTTTATTGGTCACAGCCAGTCCCAACAAGGCTGAGCATATTTATCAAGCAGGAGGGCCAGGTAAGGAGGGGCTGCTGTTTGATTTTCCCTTTGCTTTACACACTGGGGACCTGACATGCCACGGTGCCTCCTCTCTGAGGCATCTGTGGCTGAGGCGCAACCTGGCTGCTACCTCCTCCCCAGCAAAGGCAAACAAAAAATATGAAAAACAGCTTCCTCCTGAATATTTCCTCTGCAGGGTGAGATTTGCAGGAGCAGTGCTGGTTCACTGGGGAGAGCATCCTGCCTCCAGCAGTAGCTGGCAGCAGATGCTGAACAAAACTATAAATAGCTTGCCCTGATGGCCTCACAAAATGCAGTGATACAGACAAAAAGCAATGCAATTTCTGTCTAGGCATGTGCAGGGATCAAATAACTGAATGGATTCTTGTATTCCTCCCCCTCTTCAACTCTTTTTCTCTGTGCAAGCTTCTGCTGCTTAGGGAGAAGAGTCTGCTTCATGCCATAAGGTTTGCAGTAACATATCAGGGCAGACGGACTAACTACAGTAATATATTAAATACCCTCCTCCTCCCTTTTCTAGTAACTTCAATCAATTAAAAGCAATTGGAAGAGGGGAGAAGAGAGAGGAATTCCTGCCACATTTGTTAGTTTGCCATTGGAATTTTTCTTTCCAGTTGTGGTGCTGGCAGTTGAACTGAAACTGCTGTTAATGCCACCATGAGCACCAGTTCCTCTGACCTCTGAGCACACAAGGGTGGGTAGTGTTAGTTCCTCCTAAAAATTAACTCTGTAAAACAAACAAGGCTGGAGTCTACCTGTGGTGTTTGCTTATTTGAGGAGGAAATGGTCTTGCGGTTGTCAGACATTGTATGTCCCAGGTACTTCACGAACTTAAATAAAAGGCTTAATAGTGCGTTTGAAGGTAAGTAGAGGATCTGAATTACCCCAGCCCTTGAGAGAAAACAAATAAACAAACAAAATCCATTATGAAGGGTTGTAGCCTAATGCTGAGATTCTGGCCCAGGCTGTGCAATGATGTTTTAACAATTACCCACAGATGAATAAAGCATGCCAGCCTTTCATTAGCAGCCAACTAATTACTAAAAGAAGTAAAGAGGATATTTGCTTCTTTAATTGCTCTACAGTGTCATTAATTAGCAAGGATTCCCCACTTAGTTTTTTGTGATGGCTATACTAGTGCAGGCTAATATAGCTCATGTGGCAAACACCATGCTGCACGTCTGGGCTCAGAATGACAGTGATATTTTTCCTGGCACATTACAAGTAATTTCTGTGTCCCTCTCCCACTCCTGCAGGAAATTGTCAAAGACCCTAAGTTTATCCTTGGAGGAGCCACAAGAACAGACATTTGCCAAGGAGATCTCGGTGAGTGATTCCCCCTGGGTGGATGCGTTCATGTCTGTGGCCTGTTGATGAGCAGCTGGAATATCCTCACACATGAGGGGATGTTGTCCCTCCTGAACTAGTGGGAGCAGTGAAGCTGGAAGAACCACCCATGCTCACTTTGCCTGCAGCCACTTCTTTTGTGGCACCCTCCCATCCATGGCAGGGACCATCCTGGTGCAGTAGGATTCAAGATCAGGGAAGGGTCTCCACTTGAGGGTACTATGAGCCCAAGGGAGCCTTTTGTCCATCAGAATTTCCAGTAGCACTGTCTGCCCTGACCAGGCAGGGACAGCTTCCTGGGCTGTCTTTTGGATTTCAAGAGCGGTGGCAACTAACTGCCATAACATCTTCTCTGCTCCCCCCCCCACCCCCCCTTCTCCTCTTCAAGGGAAGGAAATGAGGGGTTTTTTCCCACTTCTCAATTCACAGGTGACTGCTGGCTACTAGCAGCCATAGCTTCTCTCACATTGAGTGAGAAAACACTAGCAAGAGTGGTGCCACTGGATCAAAATTTTGGGCCAGATTATGCTGGAATATTTCACTTTCAGGTAAGATGAACCTCTGGCACAGCATGAACACATTTCTGTCATTACATGTCATGGTCTGTTTTGCCAAGGAGTTGCTAGATAGTGTAAAGGAGACTGAAAAAAACAAGGATTGCTGAGCTTACACTGTTGTTCATGTTTTGAGAAACAACCTGGAGGGTTGAGTCAGCCTCCCACAGGCATGCACAAAGCCACTTCTTCTCTGTGAAGAGATAAATGGCTTTAGAAATCAGTTCACATTTTCCTGGACACACAAACCTGACTTACGATATAGAGGCTTAAAGGAGTTGGACAGGGATCGGTAATACCTCTGTGTCTTAAAGGAAAATCACATGTCGACTACTCTTGGAGCTGTATGAGTGACATTATCCAGACAAGGAGCAGCTCTATACTTTTAGTCTTTAGTGGAAACAGATGATTTACACACGGCTTCTAATCAAGGCTATGGTTTTCCCTAACTTACAATTGGAAGTGTTGGGCCACCAGAGCCCGACGCCCAGGAAATGACAGGCTGTCTGCAAGCTCATGCCCCATCCTTTCTAAACAGTTTTGGCAGCACAACGAGTGGCTGGATGTCGTGATTGATGACAGATTACCCACCTTCAAAGGGCGGTTGGTTTTCCTGCACTCAGCTGAATGCAATGAATTTTGGAGTGCCTTGCTAGAGAAGGCCTATGCCAAGTAAGTCACACTGTACATCCATCATTTGTTATTTGTATACACCTTATTCAAAATTTGAACATATGTGAACGGCTTCTGTCTAGTAAATTGGGGAGGGAGATGGGTTGCATTTGCCCTGATCTGAAGATGTTATACATATCTCTTTCAACACATCATTGCTGACAGCAAGAGATTCAAAGCCTGAATCATCCCGTTTGTGTCTCTGCTGAGACTTCAATTGATGGTCCTGGCTAACTGTATTTTTAAGTGTTTTGTCAGGCAGCAAGCCACTGACACACAGTGATATTCTGGACTTGCCAAACTGATACTAAAGAAAGCCCCAGGCTCCCCAAGTTTTAAGGATATGGAAAAATTAATTAATTAAAACTGTGAACAGGGAGAGTAGAATGATCCCAATATTCCTCCCATATCTTCATTTGAAAGCATGTCTCACAGTCAGCATGTGTTTTCCAGGCTAAACGGCAGCTACGAGGCTCTGAAAGGAGGCAGTACGATAGAAGCCATGGAGGATTTCACTGGGGGTGTAGGAGAGATGTATGAGGTTAAAAGGGCTCCTGACAACTTCTATGAAATCCTAGAGAAAGCTCTGAAAAGGTGCTCCATGGTGGGCTGCTCTATTGACGTAAGTAAGAAACTGGGTCTCAGTTTCTCAGTTTAGTTTTGTGGTTTCTGTGTTAAAAATACCTACTTTTTTAAAGACTGCTTAAATGAAGGACAAGTAGATGGGTACCTATTTAACTCTGCAAATAATAGCTAGGAACTGATAGATATATAATATTAATGTAGTACAGTAATATTAATATTAGTACAGCTCTTTACAAGAAAAGAAGATTCATCACTTTTCAGTAGTGTAGTGGCCACTGCATTTAAGATGATAACGTCATGAATATGAGAATGACTTTTATTTCCTAACTTATTTCGTCAGCTATCATTAAAACTGGCCACAGCATTTTGAGGATAACTATATGACATAACTATTATTATTTTATTACGATATATAATTATAATTACAATTATAATTACTGGTTTCAGAGACTGCAAAATTCATTATTTTAAGCCATGAATTCCTTAACAACACGTGTGGGGACTTGGAGGATTCAAGTCAATTTTCAGGATCAGTACATTTGTTTTTAATCAGGGTCCAGGGCTTGAGGGATGTCAGGTTTATCCTTCCAGAGGCTAAAAACTCCTGCTTCCCCAGAGAAAAGGCTGCTAGTGGGTAACACTTGCATAGGTTATGAATACTTTGGAGTTCAGTGTTTTCTGATTTGAGTTTCCCTTTAATTCCTGATGAAGTTTTGCTGCTTTCAGAGAGTAATTAAATATTCATGGAACTAGAACTCAACTGGCTGATGGGATCCTTCACTGACATCACTGCTGCATCATTGTATTTTTACAAAAGATCAGACTATATTAATACCTGATCTCAGTCTGAGAACACCTTTTCCCATCCCTTGTCTGACACAAACTGTATTGTAATGGGAGTAAGGATTGAGATTGCAGAAATGTAAATGATGGTGATACAAAATCACAGAGTCAGAGAAAGTATTTCAGACTGGAGCCACCTTATTTTCCCTCTGANAAATAAATAATAAAATAATAGAAATAGTACATTTGCACCTTCACTGTCTGCATTGTGCAGACAGACATTCTCCTGATTTGCCTCTGATGTCACAGCTGATGCTTGGATGGGACCATGTTGCACCACTTGCCATCTTCCTCTGAAGAGAGAGGTTAATTTTTTTTTCCTATATTTCAGACCATCAGTGCTGCTGAGACAGAAGCTAAAACCCCTTTTGGGCTTATAAAGGNTGAGAACACCTTTTCCCATCCCTTGTCTGACACAAACTGTATTGTAATGGGAGTAAGGATTGAGATTGCAGAAATGTAAATGATGGTGATACAAAATCACAGAGTCAGAGAAAGTATTTCAGACTGGAGCCACCTTATTTTCCCTCTGAGTGAGTAATGCTGAAAAAAAATATAATATTAATAAATAGAGATAATATAATAATGCAATAAGATATCTATATGACATAACTATTATAATTTTATTACAATATATTAATGCTGTTATAACATAATAAAATAAAATAAATAATAAAATAATAGAAATAGTACATTTGCACCTTCACTGTCTGCATTGTGCAGACAGACATTCTCCTGATTTGCCTCTGATGTCACAGCTGATGCTTGGATGGGACCATGTTGCACCACTTGCCATCTTCCTCTGAAGAGAGAGGTTAATTTTTTTTCCTATATTTCAGACCATCAGTGCTGCTGAGACAGAAGCTAAAACCCCTTTTGGGCTTATAAAGGGCCATGCTTACTCCGTGACTGGCCTTGATGAGGTATGTTCAGCAACATGGGGCAAGGAGAGACCTGGGGAAAAGATCATAGAATCGTGGAATCATTTTAGTTGGAAAAGACCTCTAAAGCCATCAAATCCAACCACTCATCTCACACTGCCAAGCTCACCACTAAACCATGTCTCTCAGTACCTCAGGTACACAGCTTTTAAATACCTCCAGGGATGGGGACACCATCACCTCCCTGGGCAGCCTGGGACAGTGTTTAACAACCCTCTCAGCGAAACAGTTCTTAATGTCCAATCTAAACCTCCCCTTGTGCAAATTGAGGCCATTTCCTCTTGTCCTATCATTCATTACTGGAGAGACGAGACCAACCCCTACCTCGCTACAGCCTCCTGTCAGGTAGTCACAGAGAGTGATCATATTTTGCCCTCAGCCTCTTCCAGGTTAAAACCCCCCAATTCCCTCAGACACTCCCCATCAGGCTTGCTCTCCAGACCCTTCAGCAGCTTTGTTGCCCATCTCTGGACATGTTCCAGCACCTCAGTGTCTTTCTAGTGGTGAAGGGTCCAAAACTGAACAGAGCCCTCGACATGAATAAAATATATTTAAACAAAAATATTATATAATTATAACATTTATACTTATAATAAAAGAAAAGGTATGTTGTGACCTGATCTAGGTGAATCTGCTTCTGCAGGAGGGTTGGACTAGATGATCTCTAAAGGTCTCCTCCAACCCTACCATTCTATGATTCTATGTTTATATTAAAATATAAAGGAGTGTCCCCCAACCTCAGGTGACAAGGGAAGTTATCCTGGGGAACAATCCAAATTCCCATTCATGTTTCCCTCCCACTTCTCCTTTAGCAATCTGCACCTTTTGCTCATTGTTCCACCAGCTGGCCCAGCCTTTGGCGTCCAGAGGAGTCCTGCTCCTTACTGCCACTGACACTTGGTATTGTCTCTCTTTCCTCCATTCCCCAGGTGAGCTATCGGGGCCGACGAGTACAGCTCATCAGGATAAGGAACCCCTGGGGTCAGGTCGAGTGGAATGGCCCTTGGAGTGACAAGTACGTGCACTGCCCCATACTTGATGTCCTCACAAAGGCCAAATCCCAGCTGCTGCTCCACAGTCTGCAGCCCCATTTGTTCCATTTGTTGTTATAATACAACATCCATACTTTGTTCTCTCCAACCCTACCTGGAAAACTGTATTGTATTATCCCCTCTAAGTGGCTTCTGAGTTTCTAGTTGTATTTACAGTTCCGGATTTCTAAACATGTCAGGAATTAGCAGAAATCTTACAGGTTATATATGATCATTAAATAAGATCCTCTCCATGTGTTACCCACCAAAGTTGTGGAAGGACCTAAGTCCACAACAGGATTGATCCGAAAGCCAGTCTGGTTTTATCACCAAAGATAAACAAAGTACAAAGAATACAAAAGAAAAAGAAATATCAAGAAAAAAACCTATTACGTTGCCCCCCAACATATACTTTAAATATATTTTTGCACATATGCAAAAATATATCCATTTTTGTTTCACTTTCTTCTACCAAGGGTTTTTTGTTCACACAGATGTGAAGGAGAGGAGCCATAATTTGCCTGGCCCTTTAAAATTGCTGAGACATGTAGTTCTCAGCAGGACTGCTTTGAATGTGCCTGTCCTTAACATGACTCAGAAATAAATGAAATATTTTCATGTCAGCTCTGATCCCTTGTTATCTTGAAAAAGAAAAATGTGGAAAATTGGCATATACAATGAGTGATTAAATCTGAAAAAAAAAGAAAAAAATCAAGGAGAGGTTAAGATCAGGACAAGCATCTGGCAATTTCTGCTGTTTATTGAAAAGGCTGTCCTTGCAAAGCAGAGCTCAGATTCTGCACTTGGGAGGTTTTCTGGAGCCCAATATGCAGAAAGGCTCATAGGTCACTACAAGAATACGTGTGGTTGCTGGAATTAAAAAGCTCAACACAAGTTGCCTGCTGCTCCCTGTTTCTTATGTTAGATTGGAAATGTATTGGGGCATTTCTAGTTTGGTTTAAAAAAAAAAAAAAATAGCTTAGCAGGTTTTTGTTTGTTTTTGACCTTCTGCAAAGTTGGAGTTTGTAGGGGTAAAAGAAAAGGAAGCAAAGACTTTAACTGGAACCCCAGTTCATCTCTCTGTGTGGGAAAAGGAGCTTATTCAGCTCCCATTGACTCAATTTTGAAGAAACATCTGGCCCTAAATTACTGGCAGACAGAAAAGAGATGGTGCTACAAATAGAAAGCAGATTTAAGGAGGAGTTTGGCATACCAAAATCTTGAGGTTTACCAATAGTCCTATTATACCCAACTCCAACACCTGACAGCATTCCCAAATGAGTGCAGGCAATAACTCAGGCAAGACGATCCTGGAGTAGCTTTGGGATCTTTGGCCTAATGCTGCTTCCAGTTACATTAGTTGGGTCTCTGTGCCCACAACTGACAGCAAGATTCAGGAAATCTCTTAAATGCATTTATGTTTGTGTGAGTCTCTCAAATAAAACACATCTGAATGAAGACACATGCCTGCTGCTGTGTCCAGCCAGACATTCTGAGACAGGAAAATTTAATTGCTGCATACCCATAGTAAAAAATGGGTTTTTTTTCTGTTGCAGCTCTCTGGAATGGCGTTCAGTCAGCCCATCAGAGCAGAGGCGCCTGTCTCAGGAAGCAAAAGATGATGGAGAGTTCTGGTAAGCCTCAGGTTTTTAAACTGTGTGACTCTAGTCAGAAATCAAGGCACAAGTGGCCAAAATAAGCAATAAGGAGGAAGTCTCTGTGAGAGGTAATGCTCAATTTCTGCGTAAGATGGGACAGGTAGAATGCTTACTGAGTTTTCTGTGTGTTTCATGTGTGTCCGTGTTTATTTCAACAATAAAAAGCATTTTTAAACTCATCTTAGTTCATGGCATTAGTATATTTAAAATACCATGAGTGTATTACTCTGTATAGCCTTCCCAATAGAAAGACTCTACAGAAGGGAGCATTATATTGCACTGTATCACCTCTGAAATGCCTTGATGTTTGATGCTAGGCATAAACTGAAAGGGAAGGGAGTCCTGAGAAGCAATACTACTTGTTACAGAAAGTAAAAGAACACCAAGATATGTGTGAAATTATGGGAAATTTCAAGACAAGATGAAATGAAATCGGGGGAAAAAAGGAAGTGGTGGAAATTGCTTTTTATGTGTGAAGTGTTCTTCATGCCAAATTCATCTGCTCAGACAGAGCAGATGGCTGACTTGCACATGATTCCCCCCCTTCATCAACCATGCTGTGCACTACTGACAGCATGCCTGGTCACATTTTCTAGGGCTAGATGCTTATCTCTTTTACAGAGGGGTAAATCTAGTGAGGTATGCAGTGAGGTTATACAAGATTTTTCCTGCAGGTTAAACCAAAGCTCAACTTCAGGCCTGAAAAGAGATTTGAGATAGACAATGCAGCACGTTGAGTCACATAAAAAGACTTATCTCAAACTTTGATAGCTCTGGAGGGAAGCAGGTCCAGTGGCTCATGCATTGCTTCAGTATGTTTACACAGGATATTTTGAGTTCATTTACTGTTGACATTGCAAATGCATGAGGGCGTTTCTAGTTTTTTCAAAAAGCTTTTGTGGGTTGTTTGGGGTTTTTTTTTGTCTGTTTTTTACCTGGCTACAGCTGGAGCTTATGGGGTGAATGAAAAAGAGGCAAAGACTTTATCTGGAACCCAAGTAATTCCAACAAGTCTCTCAGTATAGAGAATGCCTTGAAGCTTGACTTGTGTATTGGAGGTACAAATGTGCAAGCAGGCATCAAATGAGCAATGAAATTCAAAGATGTCTGTCCCAACAGAGCTAAGCTCATAGTTAAGTAAGTTCTTGGGAGGCCAATAAAAATTAATGAGGTTGAACATACCCAGACAAATGTTGGCATTTCTCATCCAGCATTTCAGCCATTCAGAGCAGAAACAAAAGCTATTGGGACTGAAATTTCCGCTAAAGGGGTGAAGTGAACAAAAGTCTTATGCAGGAAAAAAGAAATGCTTCCAAATCAATCAGGCAGGTTTGATACCAGCTAAATCCTCCACCCAGTCCATCAGACTTATTTTCCCTAATGCCTTTTGACTTCTGTATATTTCTCTAAGGAGTGTTTGCCCCTTTGCCCTCTCTAAGCCACACCTTGCTGGTTTCCTCATCAGGCTTCACATAGACTTTGCATGAGCAGTAATGTGGGATATCCCCAAGGACATTAAAATAGCCAGAGGAGGAAAGAGGTGAACCCATCACACTACTAGTTTCTACTGAAGGAGTCTTCATAGTAAGTTTTACAGTCAGTGAGCTCTTTGCATGTCATTTCTTAATGTGTCTGGAAGCTGAAAGGGAGCACAGGAAATGTGCTATGCACTCATGAACAGCTTCTGCAACTCTGCTGCTGGTTTTGGCCCCAGCTTATTCTAAATCCTATGTCGTGGGCACATTGCACACAAAGCAACGGTTATTTCTCCTACACAGGCTGATTTCTGTTAAATGAAAGAGAAGAAGAGGAAGAATAAATAGGTCTGCTTGTTCTCATGTCTTGTGTTAGATTTCATCCTAGGCAGAACAGGAACAAGCTGCTCTGTCCCTGGGATTCTGGGGAATATGTACTTCTGCTGGGCATCCTTCACTGAAGGATGAATGACTGCCTATTCCCTCATGTGTCTGTCACAGGATGAAATTTGAAGACTTCAAAGTGCATTTTGATAAAGTTGAGATCTGCAACCTGACTCCGGATGCCCTGGAAGACAGCACTGCCCACAAGTGGGAGGTGACTATCCACCAAGGAAGCTGGGTCCGGGGATCCACAGCAGGAGGATGTAGAAATTACCTAGGTAAATAGATACTGCTTTGAAAATGAGAAGCAGGCACTGAAATTTCTACCTGCCCTCAGCCACCTTTCCTGTTACCTGAATTGTGAGTGCAGACCAGGACACGTCATAGAATAATTTTGGTTGGAAAAGACCTTTAAGATCATTGAATCCAACTACTAACCTCACACTGCCAAGCCCACCACTAACCCATGTCCCTTGGCACCTCACCTACAAACAGACACGGCATTCACATACAGGGCTGTTAAATATCTCCAGGGATGGGACTTCACCACCTCCCTGGAGCAGCCTATTCCAATGCTTGACCCTCTCAGCGAAAAAGTTATTTCTAATGTCCAATCTACATCTGGACTGGCTCAACTTGATCTCATTTCCTCATGTCCTGTCATTCATTACTGGGGAGAAGAGACTGACTCCCATCTCACTACAACCTCCAGTCAGGTAGTTACAGAGAGTGATCATGTTTCCTCTCAGCCTCCTTTTCTCCAGACTAAACACTCCCAGCTCCCTCAGCCACTTACCAGACTTGTGCTCCAGACCTTTCACCAGCTTCTTTGCCCAACTCTGGACACATTCCAGCACCTCAGTGTCTTTCTTGTAGTGAGAGGCCTGAAAGCAAACACAGTACTCAAGATGTGTCCTCACCAGCACCAAGTACAGCTAGCAGGAACCAGCAAAGAGTCAAATGTTCATATGGTCCCACCAGAGACTTTGCAGTACAAGAGCTGCTTTCTTTGCTCTCGGGTTTGCTGGATCTGATTTGCCTCTCATTTACATTTGCATGAGCAGGACTAGCTCCAAATAAGTCATTTAAACTGCTGCAGTAAGTGTAAAATGAGACAAAAATCCATCTCAGCCAGCATGTTTATATGGCTCTGAAGTAGCATCATGGATCTGAGCCACGTTACTCCAGGCTGGCACCAGCACTATGGGATCATTGTAGCCATCTACTTTTAACAAAATCCCATCTGACAACTTTATGTAAACCATCATAACTTAATAAAATATCGAACCTAAAATCTTTTCTACACCTAGTTCCATGAAGGGCTTTGGGATTTGGCATATTTTCTGCAGAGCTTAGTGGAAATAAGCTTGACAGCTCATGGAAAAACTAAATTTGGGCAAAACCTCAGCTTAATTGTCCTTTTTGTCTTCTTTTTTTTTTTTTTTCTTTATAGTATTAGTAGTGGTGGTATTATTATTCTGAGGCAAGAAACTCTCTGATATTCTTTATGTTGGCAGAGACTTTCTGGACAAATCCACAAATCAAGCTACATTTAACAGAAAAAGATGACGGGCAAGATGACTGCACATTCATAGCAGCACTGATGCAAAAGGACCGCCGTAAACTCAAGAAGTTTGGTGCTGAAATGCTGACCATTGGCTACTCTATTTATGAGGTACTCTTTTGCTTCTACAGTGCAGTAGCCACACTGTCAGTATTAGCATCTTTCCCTGGGTTTGTACCCCTGCCAGTCATCATGTATTTTTAGAGCCCTTGCTCTTAAAATAATCTCGGTTACATCAAGCCCCACAGAGGATTTTGATGTGATTGAGATGGAGTCCTCTCAGAGGAAGATTTAGGAGTCCCTACAGGGCCAAGAGTTCCCAGGATGGACTCCTCAGCCCCATGATTCTTTCATCCCCTGCCTGGTTCCCAGAGAGGGGATGTTGCTTCTTGCAAGCCCCTTGGGGTACATCATACATAAGGATGCCTGTCACTTAGTGAGGCTGGAACTGGCAAATGTCTTGTCACTGTTCTGTGACATCCCTCCTGGGATAGTAATATTTAAAGACAGAGAATGTTTAAGCAGAAAGACAATGTCCCAGAGCCCTCTTAGGCTGTTTTCTGGGTGGGAAAGGACCGCTGGTCATGGGTGTCTGTGAGCACCTGGGGGAACAAACGAGAGTCAGGGTCACAGCGAGGGGAGAAGCTTATGCCAGGTAGTTTGGCTCTGTGGTTGCAAAGGGGGCAAGGATGGCCCCCAGCACACCACAGCCAATGGAGCACTGCCTTCATTTCCCTTCCTAGAGCCCTGGCAGAGATGGACACTTGGGCAAAGACTTCTTCAGGTATCACCCCTCCAAGGCCAGGAGCAAAACCTACATTAATTTGAGGGAAGTCTCTAACCGGTTCAAGCTGCCGCCGGGCGATTACGTTCTTGTTCCAACCACGTTTGAGCCACACCAGGAGGCAGATTTCTGCCTGAGGATTTTCTCTGAGAAGAAGGCCATCACTGAGTAAGTCAGCAGAGAGCCCTGAGCCCCCTGGTACTCGCCTGTGCATGGGGCTGGTGGCTGCTTGAGACAGCCTGTCTGCTGGGTACAGCAGAGCCCTGGCGTGGAAAGTTCCTGGTTTTTTTGGGTTTTTTTTTCATTTGTTCAATTTTTTTCTAAACCTGGTTTTTAAGGTTTTTTTTTGGTGAGGAGTTTAGGAGGGGAAAATAGTGTTTGCCACTGAATCTACTGAAAGATTGACAAGGAAGAGTTGCTAGATGCCTGATACTGTTTGGGAATCCAGGAGTGCAGCAGTGTTTGTTTCCTCCCAAAGTTTGTTCAAGTGACAATTTTATGTTCAAAAGGATATTGAGCCTGTGCACAATGAATAAAGAATGAAATTAAGTCTTTAGCAGACACCATGAACAGCTGTGCCCTCCCTGAGTCCCAATTAAATCCGTTTTAAGGGCTTATAGCCAAATTTAAACAGTGCAAAAATCTGATTGTCTGACGAATTTTACCTAAGCTTAACCTGTTCAGTAAAAAACAGTTTTTTTCATTCACCTCTGGAAAACATCATAAGCAAGCTTCCACTCCAAGCTGAATATCTTCAGATAATGAATAAGCTTTTCTTTTCTTCAGGGATCTAGATGAGAATGTTGCCATTGATCTCCCTGAGGTAAGTCTACAGAGTTAAGATAGCAAGAGAGTAGTAGCTCAGCGGAAGCCAGCGCACGCTGCTGTTGCTGTCTTTGGCTAAAACACATTCATTTCACAGGAATGCTGCACAATTGCCAGCTTTGTGTATGTGACTGAAACATTCAGTTCTGCTGAATATGGTAAAAGGGCTGTAACAATCCAAATCAGAATGGCTATCCTTCTGCATCTGCTTCAAGGCAGTCAGAGTCAGCTAGCACCAGAGACACATCAGCCACCGTGGAAGAGAACCAGGGAGGCACATGGCCCTTCACAGCTCTTAAAATTTTATTTATTATGAAAAAATAAGAGGCAAGAGAATGTCCACAGACCTACAATCATTTTGCATACAGACATCTTTGTTTTACTTATCAATGTCCACAGGGCTTGGGAGGGAATTCTTGATGCATGTGTGTGCCTACTGAAATGATTAAGTTCTTTTTGTCCCTGAATCACCTGGTGTGCCTCCTGAGCACTAATGACAGCTGAGTCTGAGTCAGTTCCTGTTTAACTGTATCCCTGCAAACAAGCCATTGATTATGGTGTGCCTTCCCATGAAAACAAGCTAAGCCAAGGTCTCTCATGTTCCTCTTTAGTAAAAATGGTCCTCCAGGGACCAGCTAACAAGTACATCTCTAATTCTGGGATCTTGGGGCCATATTCGATAGCAAAGTAAATCTGTTTACCTATCTCTATATCATTAAGGTACTGCATCCAAACTTGAGCAGAAGGAAGTGAGTAAAAAATGGTGTAAGTGGCCAAGCAGTGTCACTGCTGGTGACAGTACAATAAATAGCATCCATATTGTATGTTCTGTGGGTCAAATAAAAAAAAAAGCCTGATTCTTTACTTCGTGTACTGTGCTCTTGCCTTCTTTTCCCCATTTTTTTTGGCCCAAGAACTCCTGCCTGCTTACATGGCCACTCCAACTACACCAGTGGCTCTACTCTGCTGCATTTCTCTGCTCATCAGAATAGACCAAAGCCCGGACACTGCAACCCTGTGTCTAAACTGAGGCACACAGCTAACAAGCCGCTGGAAGTGCTTCCAGGCTCAGGATGGTGCTGGGTAATGTGTCCAAGTGCAGTCACCTCTGGCTAACACTGTCAAGAAGGGTGAGAGATCTCTGGGTAGTGCCCCTGGAAAGAGCTCAGTAGAACTGTGGTTGTTGGAGGACCAGGGAAGCAGGATTGATGCAGGAGAGGAGAGGTGTTTTCCAGGATGGGTGCTCTTGGTTTTGACATAGCCAAGGCAATGGCACACTGTGTCATTGCCCAGGTGAAGAAAATGAGGGGGGTGAGACTCCCCTTGTGCAGCTACATGGTTGGAAGACTTCAGGTCAAGCAAAGTTCAGGAGCAGGTATATCCTTATTTTAAGGTGAACTGTGGTCCCCTGATGCACAGAGGGACTATGTGCAGGAGAAATGTCGTGTTTTACAATCCTTACAATGATTTATGTGGTTGATGTTGCAGCCTCTAGACCCAACACCGAGCCCTCAAGAAACTGAAGAAGAAAAGCAATTTCGAGACCTTTTTGAGCAGATTTCAGGAAAGGTGAGTGCAAAACCCTTGTGGGTCATAGCAACATTTAGAAAGAGAGGAGACACTTCTGCTCCCACTTAGGGCCAGGTGAAGCAAAAATTATGTATTTTGGGAGGGAGCTGAATTGTAGTGCACTGTTTGAGCACCAGATGTCACCATGCCTTGTGTCTAGATGGAGCAGAGTGCAGTCTCTGGAGCAAGCAGGACCAAAGCTAGAACTCAAGCTCTGAGGGAACCTACTTGGATCTGTGTCCAACTACAGTTTATTTTTTTTTCTTTAAACCAGTGTGTCCCACTTTAGATCTCCTTCAGACAGCGTTATGCACCGCAGCACTCTCATATTTTACTGTTTGTCTGATTGCAGAAACATGCAAGTAATAGATGCTACACTTTTTTTTTTTCTTTAGGACATGGAGATATCTGCAGAAGAACTCCAATATGTTCTGAATGCTGTATTAAAAAGAAGTAAGTGTTGGTAAACTCTAAGTTAAAGGCTGTAAAGAACTTAGAGCTGACATTAAGTTCACTTAGTGTCTTCTAGCCAGCCAGGGCAGAGCCAGGAAAGCACCTGGTCTGTGATCTAACCATGAGCTTGCCCTGCCTCTGGCATGATCCATGTCAGCTCAGCGAGGCCAACTCTCCATGGCACTGCTGCTCTGCTGTGGAGAGACAGGCACTGGGCTGGGACTTAGAAAACCAGTTTATGAGCCTGCTACGGGTCTTTTACACAATGGTAAACCTGTTGCTCTCTGAACCCCATCTCCTGGTTCACGAAACAAGGACAATGTCTTCCTGACATGTCTTCTGTAAATACTTATTCTATCTGGGCTGTGATTTCTCTATAGTGAGGGCTGTCTTCATCTCCCAGTGCACAGATCCTCCCACAACAAGGACTAAGAGCCAGCCATCTCTGCTTATGAAATCCTATTTTCTACTTTCAGTTTATAAAAGGCAAGTTTGTCCAATAACTTCTTTTTTATTATTATTATTGTTGTCCTTTTTCAGCAAAGAACATCAAATTCAAGAACTTAAGTATGATTTCATGCCGAAATATCATTTCCCTTATGGACGTATCCTTTCGCTTCAGTGCCAAGCACTTCCAAAAGTAAATCTCAAATTACCTCTTGTACAGAACAGTGCATTTTTCAAGCTGCGGTTTACTTGAAAATGGCCTAGAAGAGATAACTCAAGAAAATCTGTTGTCTGGAGGGTTAATTTCATCAGACAATGAAAGGAAATTAAGGTCAGAAATTAAGGATCAGCACAATGTTGAAAATGACTGATATCAAAGCTGCAGAGGTTTTTAACAACCAGACTTAGAGCTGGAAAATCTGGTCTTTCAGCTAGATCCTGGAACTCCAGGAAGCAGACGTGTGGGCGAGACTTGTCTGCCCAAATTTAGGCATTTGTGGTGTAGGTGTGTACATCTAAGCTAGCTTTCTAGACTTCCTTTATAGATAATTGTGCATGTTCTGGATTGTGCCTAACTAGGAGGGATGCAAAATGGCTGCCCAGATATCAGGTGATGTACTTCCCCACTGGATTCATCATTTGCAACATTCCGGTGTTTGTTGAGTTCACTTAGCGTGGCTTCTCTTCAGATAGAGCTGTTTTGTTGCAGTATGCTTTCCTGATAGACCATTTTGTTCCACGTGAGACAAAACAGACATGGTCCTAACAAGGCAACTATCCAACATTTGGTTTATGTCTTGCTTGTTCAGCTGAGAAGTTCTTATCTTTTATTTTTGTTGCTCCAGTCCACGGCAGAGGTAATGTCCTCTCCAACGTTTCTAAGAGAAAACAGACAAAACCGACAAGATGTTATTCTGTTAAAGCTATGTGCATAGTGTTGAAATTTTGTGCAGATAAGTCACCATGTGTAAGCAAGGAGAAGCAGAGGACCAGTCCTAAACATCCTCCCTTAAAAATTAAACTTTGGTTGAGAGCTGGTCCATGTTCACATCTCATCCTTACATGGTATTGGGACAGAGCCAGGGTCAGCACTTGACCCAGGAGCATGGCAGCAGTCCTAGGTTTACTATTTAGGATATAACTAAATAGTTTCCATGATTTGCAATGCTTCCAAGCAAATCTCTGCATAGTTTTTAATAAATTGGGAGACATCTCTCTCTCTGCTTTGGAAGCACAAGGAAGGCAGACACAATCATCCCACTCTGGACACAGTATTTGGAGCACAATGGAGGAGCAAAATGACACCAATATAAACCTGAGTCAATGCTGGCAGAGTCCTCTCCATGTCATATGCCACCAGATACCCTGACTACAGTCACTGTGTGGTGGTGTGGAGCAGAGACATTGTTCTACCTGACACCAGGAAGAAGAACACGGATGAGTGAAAACACAGACTTTCTGCAGGAGTGATAACATCATTGGGATTTCTGGGTGCCCTCAATAATGTCACCAGTCTAGATGCTTAAAAAACAACAGGCAATAGCTAAGACCCCACTTGGCACATTTTGAACTTTGGGAATGTTTGCTGAGCTAGTGTCCATCTGAGCAAAGGCTTTATCCTGGCAAGTAAAAATGGAAAGGGAAAGGGGATTGGGCCTATTCCTTGTTCAACAATTCAAAACAAGTGCCCTATCCTGCAACATGGGCAACATTAGTAACTCAGTAAAATACAGATTAAGACCCTCACACTTCAGGTAGGGTGACAGCCAGGGAAATCTAATCACTACCCCTCAGAACTGATGTAAAAGCATATTTTCCAGATCATAAGGATCAGATTTTGCCAACCTCACCTCACAACTCCCATTAATTTTTTGTTGAGCCTCCACAATGGGGCCTAACCTCTAGATAAAAATCCTGAATAGCACATTGGTTGACTAACTCCTTTGAGTATAGTAGCAATTTAGTTTAATCAGGTGATTTAATGCTCTGAATCATTTATATCCCATTTACATCCAAAGCTGTTCTTGTCTTAAGATAATCTGTCTTTCCTTCTCCTGTGGAGCCTGCATTGCTCAGCTGTGTTTGTATATCACATAATGTTCCCCAAGTATCACAGGCACAGCTAAGACTGTTACTGCTCTAGCTGCACCTCGTGAGAAATCCCAGTATCAGTTTCAGGAACACCATAGGCTTTTCAGGCAACTTAACAGTTTCTGCTGAAAGTAACAATGCTGCTGAAAAATTCAAGCAGAGTTTGAGCCTCAGTGTAACAAATTATTTTCCTTAATTCAGGTTACCAGACCAGTGGCAATGGGAAACTGGAATTTAGTGAGTTCAAAGTGTTTTGGGAAAAAATGAAGAAATGGATAGTAGGTGACATTATTCATTGCATTTGTTTCTGCATTTCATTAGTTATTTCCTGCATATTTTATTATGCATGAGCAGACAAAAGTGGAGACAGGGGTGTTTACAAGAAACAAATTTAAACTCAAAACATATGTTTTAAAATACAGGGGCTTGTTTGCATAGTCAAAGACATTCTTCACTTACCGTGATGCTAAACTATAATGGTTTTCTGGAAATAACAGAGATTTTTGTGAGCAAATCGGCTATGTTTGGGATAAAGAATGCAACGGGCACTAATAAGCAAGCCAGTTGAAATGAAACATAAGGACTTTCCATTACTGCTGTTGTACAGAGGAGGAAAGTGATGATTCATGACTAGTAGGAAGCAATCATTTCCTAAGTCACTGCGTTTCCATTATTGATCTCTCAGGAGTCAACTGTACTGAAGTCTGGGAAAGTGTTGGTTCTAATTTTAAACATGTTTTCTTGCCACTGTATATGGCAGTCAGAACCAGCAGGCTCGCAGAATCAGGCCACAGACCGAATATTTAAATAAAGACATCATAATTGTTTCCTCATGGTCGTCAATAGTCTCTTCTGAATTCATGCCTCACCCAAGCATTCAAAATATGCAGCTCTCTGCTTCTTGTCTAGCCCATCAGAAATGGCTAACTCTTCCTTTGGGTACTGATGCCACATCTCTCCCAACAGAGACCACATTGTTTTTTAACGAGGGGGCTTGAAAAACCCTTGTATCCTCCCGGAAGGTTTTCACACACATTTGCTGGAAAATTTTAAGCTGGATGTGGCAACAGCTCTAATAACTCATATTCCAAGGGTTTGTCTTATTTGTTGTCTCATTGAAAGGATAGAATTTAACTCCAGTTGAATAACCATTTAATATTTAGGTTAAAATTCAAACCGTTTTGTAGCAGTTTTGGCTGT
Source organism: Urocolius indicus (assembly GCA_013401255.1). Taxonomy (NCBI): domain Eukaryota; kingdom Metazoa; phylum Chordata; class Aves; order Coliiformes; family Coliidae; genus Urocolius; species Urocolius indicus. Next base: position 393,071 of record WBNH01011629.1, on the reverse strand, counting down.
ACCATCAATGTGACTGTTTAGACTTTTTATACCTAGGAGCAAAGGAGTAAATGACAATTATAATCTCTTCTTAAACTTGTCTAGCCTTCAGAATTATAGAGAAAAAACATACACAGAGATTAAGAGGATGTGCCAGTTAAGAGTTAAAAGACAAAGAGCTGTAAGTCCTTCCCAGATAAAAATCACTATTTGTTTTCTAAAATCATAGAATTTTTTTATCAAGAGTAACTCACTGTTTTTGAATACTTGGATTTGGTGGTGATTCTTTAAGTTTTCCAACAATCTATTCACATAACAAAGAGAATTGGGACCCAGATTTACTCCTCAGTTACAAAATCAGATTAGATCTCAACCAAAGTCTTGTCAGCTTTCTTAAATACTTACACTATGTGGTTAAACACCTTGCCTTTCTATCCATGCTCCCTTTCATCTGCCAATTCTGAACTTTCCACGTGCTCCTTTTCTAACAGAATATCTTCCTTCAGTTTGACTTTGATAAATCTGGCTCCATGTCCTCCTATGAGCTTCGCAGTGCTCTTAAAGCTGCAGGTAAGACAAGCACGGCGTGTTATCTGGCAAGCCTGTGGGGCAGATGGGCTGTGGGTGAAGAGGGCTGCAACCAACTACACAGGCCAGGTCCCCCTGAACAGAGATTACTAAAACCTATCAGAACCTGGACACCTAGAGAGGACATTGAGTGGACTAGTTTCGCCCCAGGTATCCCCAGCCCTGAAAGGCAGTCTAGACAGAGATATCTTTACATTTTCATTGAGCTCACTTAAACTCAGCAGGGCAGCACACGTGCAGAACTAGACCCTGAAACAAATCACTTCAGAGTCCATCTCCACTCAAGGGCTGAGAGAACAGTGAGTAAATTGTTTGTTATGAAGAGCATTTCAGTGCATTTGTATTTCAGTGGAAATTATTTTTATTAAAGCACTTATTATTGCAGAAATCCCTCCAAATTTCCAGGAGACAGAATGGTCTCTCATACTTCAAAAAGTGCATGCACCACAAACTGCAGTGACTGCAAAATTTCTTGTTCAGGGTTTATTGTTCCTTCCAAGCTTAAAGAACTTTGTGGTCAGATTGCATTTCTGGATGGATGTGTGCCACAGAGCATCCTCCCATTAATTAGTTTTCAAGCTTAGTTAGCAAAGATGTGCAGATTTCTTCCTGGCCTGGGAGGCTGCTCACTTTTCTTTTGCACATCCGTGTCTCTGGGCAGGATACCAGCTCAACAACTACCTGCTGCAACTGATTGTCCTCCGATACTCTGATGAAAGGTTCCAGATTGAATTTGATGATTTTCTGAACTGCCTGATTCGCTTAGAGAATGCAAGTCGTGAGTATCTTCTTCCTCTGGAATTCCTTCCCCTTTGACAAAAAAAAAAAAAAAAGGGGGTGGGGGGAAATGTTCCTGAGCAAATGGCACAATATCTGAGATTGTGTACATGGCTAACAGAAAGGATCTGTGTTTAGCATTTGATTTCAGGGTGGCTCTTCTGCAGAGTGAAAAATTTTCTGCTACTAATGGAAAATTTCTGCTTGCAAGTAGTGCCTGCTTCATAAACTCTGCAGCAACATAGCAGGCATGTGAGGAATGCTGGCAAAGTCCGTGTTACAGCCTTTCTGTGGCTCAACTGTGAGCTTGATTTGGGATCACAGAAGTTCAAGGTTCAAATATTGCATCTGCCTCATGCAAAGAAGTAATTGGCTTGTGTTCAGGAAGCTATCTCCTGTACCTTTCACATAACTTGTCCACTTCTGGCTAAAGACTCCGTTCCCTAGATCTCGGTTCATTTACATGCAGTATTACTCTCCTTTCAGAGCAGCAGTAGCAGAGGTTAGTAAAATGCCTAGATAAATGCTGAAGCGATCATTAGTGAGGCTCCAATTCAAATAAATTCAAATTTTTGTTTGTTTATTTCTTTGCTTTCTGGTTCGATCTGTGGCAGCAGAAGTATTAATCCACTGGGAGAGAAAAGTTAAACAAGCTGTGTAAAGAAAATGCAAATTGCTTGACTTCATTTTAGAGTATCATCCAAATCTGTCTGTTTAGCCACATCCAGGACTCTCTCTCCCAGTCAGACAGTTCTGAAATGAGGCTTGCACAAAGGCCTCAAGTCAGCAAAACGTCTTCTTCCATGAGGATTTCATTTTGTCAGAGCAGCAAGCACCACCAAGCAATCCATCTTTGTGCCAGGCCCTCCCTCTCCCTGGCGTGGCCAGCAGTCCTTGTGGGATGGGAAGCTCATGTATGAATTAGAATGAGGTGTATTTATAGTACTGGTGTCCTGTTTTTCATTTCAGGAGTGTTCCAAGCACTGAGTGTGAAAAACAAGGGGTTCATTAACCTGAATATAGGCGAGGTATGAGCACAGCTTCATAAACACTGACAATGGTGGCACTTCTCTAGAGCTTTGTCCTCTTGTAAGAAATGGAGTATTTCTGAAAGACACTTATGTCCATAGGGGGGGATGGGACACATCTGCCATAAGTTTTGGCAGGGCTGGGATTTTATAGTGCATACACAGATTACATATCCTCCATGCTGTTTCCTTCCTTCTTTGTCCTATGTTCCTGTTGCATGTTCCCATCTCCCTTTCTAGATTCTCTGCTTTTTCCATTCTCAGGTGCTAGCTCTCAATGGGGAAAGGGGAAGCAGCAGACAAGGATGGGGGTCTTTCACTGTCTCTGAATCCCCCAGGAGGTCACATCAGCCTCTCCTATGCATGTCCGTCATCTGCTCCTCACACTACTCAGCACAGACTTCTTATTTGCTTCTGCTCTCTTTCCCTCCTTGTTGCATATGTGGGTTGCCTCTCATTTCACACTAACCCAAAGGATCCTAGGGCAAGGCATGATGAATTCCCTGGCTCAGCAAATGTGGGATCCCATGGGGATTGCTGGGATGAAAACAAAATCACCACTGTTATCAGCATCTGATGCTTGGAGAGCTCTGGCTCCTTTCCTGCAAGCACAGAAGTAAATGCTGGCAAAAGTCTCTCCTTAGTGACAAGACATAAAAGCCAAGTGAGCAAAGGTCATCTTCCCTGCGTGGGGTCAGTTCAGAGCAAGGCACTGCTTTTGAACATCTCTCTCTTTCATTTGGGGAGAGGGAGGGGGAGTGAGAAGGGCCTGAAATAATTTATTGAAAAGTTGATCTTTCTCCTGATACTAGTTTATCAACCTGGCAATGAACATCTGAAGAAATCTGACTTGGACACCGGGAATTCCTTGTGACATTACTGCCGAGACTTCTGCCCCAAGAGCTGAGGTCCTCTTCACCTGTAAATTTTACTAAGAGATATTGTGTGGAGGAACATGCATGCTGCCCACCCTTTCTGGTTTCCAGCCATGTTGATGAGTTCAGCAATCAGATCACATTTTGGTTTTGTTTTTGGTAGTGGGTTTGTTACTGTGAGAGGTGTTTGGATGGGACACACATGCCTCTCGAGCAGACCGAAATGTGCCTGAGTGACCACAGGTTTTTGTGAAATAGGATTGTGTTTACTTTCTGCACAGCACAGACTACAGAGATTAAAAGTCTCTACTGCTACTTGGCTACAGTTTACTGTAAGGTGCTTTGGAAAATATAAGGTTACATCCAACTTTGTTTGGTTTGGAATTTATTTCCAGGCATACTGTGCAGCTACGTAACAAGTGCCCTGTCGTAGCCACATGAACTGCAATCTGGTGGACTGCAAACAAAGGAAGACTAGTGAATGTATACAATAAAATTCATCCTTGAATGACAGAGGTCCTTGGTCTTGGCTTCCTTAGAAGGATGCTTAAATTAAAGTTTGACATTCACCACAGATTTAATTTAGAGAAAAAAAGTGTTGCATCTTGCCTTGCCTTAGTCTTTTCTCTGGTACCATGAAAGTTGTTCTGCTACAAACTTTGCTCTGTGGCCAGAACGTGTCCCACAAACCAATCTCTGAGAAGCTGCGCATAGCTTGCCTTCCTCTTCAGAGAAACATGTGGCAGAGAGACAGTGAGCCTTTGTGTGGGGCCATTTTCCTCCAGACAGTCTGACATCATGTCCCACACCAGAAGAGCAAGGGTAATCATTTTAGCTTAATTAAATGAACCCATTGGTAGGACCCTGATCTCTGCAGTTATTGCTATTTTGCATCTGTGATTTACTTACTCCCTTCCAGCCCCTACCATTCTGTGATTCATGTGACACGGGTAGCCACTGCTGACGTAAAAAATAACAGTAATAGCAGCCAGGGACTTAAGAGGTCTTGATAGGATTTGTTTCCATGATTATCTTCATAACTTATGTCTATTGTATACTGAATCAACTGTCTGGATTTGCGTTCTAAAACTTTTCTTGCAGCAAAACAGATGGCCCCAGAGTAGCTTTGCATCCCATACTCTCTGGGATCACTGAGACAGCCAGGGCTTACTTTTCTCTAGATTTAGACTTAATGAACAATTCTAGAAGGAAAAACAAGCTCCAGTAAAGGTGAACTTCAAACAATGAAAAAAACCCCCATAGGGATTATGCTGTTCAAAATAACGTTTTTCTCTTTTTCCTAACAATTTTAATGTTGTAACTCTGCAGAAAATGCTCTGGCGCTATCTGGGAGCTGAGCTAACAGTTGCAGTATTTGATTAACCGAGGTACTTGGCCCCTTGAGGTGTATTGATTTTCAGATGTGCTGTTTGTCTGCCCTTCTGACAGCACTGGAGGCAGCTGTCTAAATTTCTGAAAGTTCAGATTAAAATCTCCTCTGTCCTCCAAATGTTTGGCCTCATACTTGGAAAGGCAACAAAAAAAAAAAAATCACAAATCCTTAATTGGTTCATTGTGTGAGCTTCAATGTGGACATGGATTGGTTGTAACATGGCACTGTTCAGAAGCTGTGAAGAGGAAAAAAAAAGGGTGTCTCAAGGCCTGGCATTGCCACTGTTCCTCCACACAGAGCTGGGAATGTCTTGGTGGAATCGGGATCGATATAAGAAAGTGATAAATATTGAGGTGGGAGCAATGGAGCACAGGCAAAAATCTCTGCATTTAATAAAAACAACCTACGCTGAGGTGTTTTGTACCTACTCGAGGCAGTTAGCTGCTGTCTGTATTCACAAGGAATCGGAGAGCCAGCATCAGAGACCTTTAGAAACCAAGGCACTTTCCCAGCCAGCCAACTTACTGCAGAGGGCCACGTGCCCATCCCACCTTGGGGTTTACAAAACACCTATAGCCAGAGCAAAGGTGCATGTAAGGAGGATTAAGTAGACAAAAATCTGTACATACCACTGCAGCTGGTGGAAGACCAAGCCCCACACAGTTAAAATTCATCATTTCAGAGCTTCCCACTGCCTCAAGATGGGGCCAAGATATTTCACAGTTATTTTTTTTTTTAAAGGCAGCAAAAGCCAGGCAGAACCCCACATCTCTGGCATCCTCCTGGCACACATGTGGCCCAATTCCCTGCTCTGTTCACACAGTTGAGCCACTTGTGCGGGTCTGGGCAACTACAAACCATCCCCAGTGAGGGCACAGACTTTTCTGAGATGAGGGAGAACCAAATCTGAGCTGCCAGATGGACTTGAGAAGAGTGAGCTGGAGAGGCATTCACCACACATAGCATTGTAAGCAGAGTAACTGTTACTCAGTTAAAGAGCAAGGTAAAGCACATGGCACATAAACAAGTTGTTACTGGAGAGGTGCACTGAAAGATTTTTACCTGATCCAGAGCTCTGCTCTTTAAAAATTCATAGGCTTCAAGTTACTTCTGCACGTTTAAAATCGCTTTTGAGTTCAACAGCCTCAGCACTTGCAACTGATGTGCTCAGTTCCAAAGCCCTTTTACCTACAGCTGCTCCATTTTTGTGTGGCACGTGTTTTCTTCCCATGCATAGTCACTGCAGGAGACAGCAGGGTTCAGAATCAGTGGTGGTTGTAGGGAAAGGGTGTTCGTGGTCCTGAAGGACACCAGGTGTTGGCTGGATGCGAACAAATAGATATGTATTTTGTTTTAAATTCAAGAATTAGAAATGCTTAGAAATGCTCACTCTTGGTAATGGCAATTGAAACACTGGAAATCTGCCAGTGTTTCCCCTTTCTGCAAAACTCTGAGGGTCTAGGCCAGCTCAATCTGTCACGTTGTTTCCAGAACAGACTGCAGCACAAGCCTTTTGGCAGCAGGGCTCAGCTTCCACCCCGAAGTGCTTCCTCCTGCTCTACTGCCAAAAGGGTGAGCTGGGATGCAAGAGGCAGACAGCCAAGCTGCAGCAGTTGAGGCATTGCTGAGGGATACCTCTCCTCGAGGCTTTGCCTGCAAACTCAGTGTGACCTCAGATCACTCGCTTCACCTCCAGATGCCCTCATGGGTTGTTCTGTGAGGATGCTGGTCCTCTGTGTGTAGAGCACATATGAGCCTAAAGACAGTTGAGATTTTGTGTCATCTTCTGAGGACCCGCTAGATAAAGACCATGGGTGAGTTTGCATATGAAATAGCAAATGGAAATAGAAAATTAAAACTTCCTGCCCAAAGGAGTTGGTAATAACCATTATTATTTGTGGAGTCTCCTTCCTTGGAGGTCTTCAAGACCCTCCTGGACATGTTCCTATGTGACCTGATCTAGGTGGACCTGATTCTGCAGGGGGGTTGGACTAGATGACGTCTAAAGGTCCCTTGCAACCCCTACCATTCTAAGATTCTATGATAAGTATTGCTCATGCCCCTCATGGCCCACCTCAGTCTCAGTGAGATTGGTGATAATGGTGTTTTCCCTTTCCAAATTACTCGCAGCCCACAGTTCTTTGCCATGAAGAGCACCCCTTTCTCTGGTAACTCTGTGAGCTGTAGACCAATGAAAGAACTCACAAATCTTGTTATTACAGGACATCATCTTGTTCCAGTGTTGAAGTTATTCCAAAGAGCTTTTCTACACTGAGGATATTCTCTTGATAACAGGAAGTACATTGAGACTCCCATTCTGAGACTTCCAATGGAAGCAGGAGGCTCTGATCCTGGTATAAAGTGGCAACATTCACCTCAGGCTGAATCACAGAGTCTTAGAATATGAGCACACAGCTCAAAGCATCATTTTAACTTCCTGAAAAGATGCAGAAAGCATCAGCTGAAGTCACTTGGAAACAGCATCATGGTGAGAAGTGCAAGAAACAGACATATGTAAGTCATTTGAGATGGTGGCAAAGATGTCTATGTGTCCACTAGCCAAAGGCATGGGCTAGCAGTGGAGTAAATGGCCTCACACTTTGATAGGCTTCATGGTGGAGCCTTCACAGGGATGCTGCCATGGGATAATGTTGCAGCTAGACAGTTTACCACCAGCAATCCATAAGGATTTCCCACGCTGAGGTGTCCTGCAGAGGTGGCTTCCACCGGTACGCAACAGTGTTTGCTGGAGCAAGTCATTCCCAGCTCAGTTTCTAGAGAAACTCAAGTTCCAAACACTAATAAACAGAAAAAACCTTCTCCATTGCCAAACGTACATGGGAAGGAGTGTTCTGTAGCCCACAGGTATTTCAGGACACTCACATGTAACAGGAACAGGATTGATGGGGGATGGGACACAAGCCAGCTGTGCATATGTGAGCTTCCCGGCTCTCAGCAAGGGTGGCAACAGAGAGCTTCTCTCACTGGTATTTCTGTGCATGGTGTTCCTGGCAGGTGGCTGCTGCTCTGAGAACCTGCTCTTGGACCACAGAAAGGCAGACATCATGTTTCACCCGTGCTTTTGCTGATGGCTGGCAGGAGGCACTTCCAAAACACCTGCCACAGTGCACACCTGGGGACAGCCTTAGAGCTGGTTTGGAATGCACTTTCTCTTCATGGATCTACAGCTTTTTGTTGGTTTCATTTTTTTACTTCTTTTGGAAATATAGCTAAATATCCCACCTACATCCCTAGAGAAGGATATGAGGCTTCTCCACTGATGATGTCCCACTGAAGGCTAGTTTTGTGGCTTCCCAGGTCACCTGCAGGGCAGACCCACTTAGTTCAAGAGGCACTGCTGGGCTCTGGGAGTCACTTTCCAGCCAAGCATCCCACTCCGGTGTGACAGCCAGCAGGGCCAGCTGGAGCAGAGGAAGGCACCAAGCACTGCCAATGTTGAAACACAGCTGGCACCTCTAATTTTAGCCTCAGGAGCACTGAAAGCCCTCTTGAGTCACAACATCCCGTGATAAATCACCTCAATCGATGCTATTCAGCCTAAAGCTGATTCTCAGATGGGAAAAGATAAATGCTGAATTTTAAACATAATTTTTACTGAAGTTGAAGGCATCTGCAAGTTACACAGGGTGTCTGAGGGACTGGGAATCAAGGGAGACAGAAAGAAGAAGCAAATGTGCCTGCAGTATTTTTGTTTTGCTGTCTAATGCAAATCTGAGGATAAATCTACACATGCAATGTGTAGGCAGGACGAAAGCTAGAAGCATGGAAATAAGCAGCAAATACCTACAGGTATTTCCTTCAGGTCTATGGATGGGCACCAGAGGCAACTGGTTCCTTGTTACAGGAAGGCCAAGCGCATTGTAGAGTTTTCATCAAACTACACAGGTGGACAACTGAAAAATAAAGAAGAAGCATTTTTGCTGTAAGTTCTGCATTTGCTATTGCATGCTTGGTTTATTGTTTCAAAGGCTGGCTCACATTTAGAGGCCAAAGAGGTGATGGAAGTTTGATAGGGCCTTTAGAATAAAGGGGTTTGTTGATGGAGAATGCCTGCAACATCCAGTTCCCCACTTGCCACAGGCACAGGCCACAGTGGGCTCCCTTTCATAGCCACCGTATCCAAGTTCCCCATATAGGCATGCACACACGTGCCGACTTCTTTCCCTTCAGGGATCCATGAAACACATGGGGTATTTTTGTTGGCTTTTCAAGCCCAAGATGTCACTGTCTGGAGAAACTGAACTCTCCCTCTGGGACAGAGGTGGGTCTGTGGTCACAGGCAATTATCTGTGCAGAGCAGCCTTAGGACTTCGATACTCTTTCCCAGTTAACTGTGAAACTGGACAGTCCATGCATGGCAAATCAAAAGCTGTCTGTCAGTACCTTCAGGGGATCCACTGCTACACCAACAATTGTTACAGAAGCCTCATACACAAGCTGTCCTAAATGAATATCTAGAAAAGAATCATTATTTATTTTACATATTTGATATAAAATATATACATGTAACAATCTATATATTAATATGCCTCTGAAACGGTGTTTTTCTATATCTCCCTTCCTTGTTTGGACATCTCAGAGATGCCCAAGAACATAGAGACTGTGGGAAGTAAAGGAATACTGCATAGTTGAAAACTGCAGCATTGGAAAACTGATGTTAAGTCTTCAAAGGTCTTTAAACCACTAATTCTTGCTCTTGCAGTAGTTTGATGTTAATGTTTTTCAAGAGCTGTTTGTTAGTGATCAGGGAAACTACTACATTAACAACTCTTGAGACTTAATTATCTGAACACTTTCAATAATTTATTAGGGAAGGAAATCCTTGCCTGTAAACAAAGTCAGCATAGGGTTTTTTCATGTCAGGAGCAGGAACAATACATCCAGGCATTCACAAGCCAAGAGTTAGGGCTACTAAAATGATCCACGGGGTTTAGACTTAAAAGAAATAATAAATTGGGGTTGATCTTTCTTTGTATTCTGGTTTCTGAACCTCCAAGACCTGCTCAAATGCCATTTTCTAGATACTCTCTGTAATCAAAAAAGCTGAAACTTCCAGTCAAAAAGCTAGCAATTCTCACTTTCTCAGAGGCTCTGGAGAATGTGAAATTCTGTGACATCAACAGTGCAGAAGCAAAGGCTGACAGCAGGGAAGGTGCCTTTGTCATGCAGGTTGACATTCTGGGCAGCATGGAGTGATTTCCACTCCACATGAGGCAAAGAGCATCTTTTCAGTGAGCCCATATGACGAGAGCCATATCCTCCTGCCCCAACCAAGACAAGGAAGTACCTTGTCTGGTACCTCTTGGCCTGTTGTAGGTCCCAGGTGTTGTGTGGTGATGGTACTTTGTCGAATAGACTTACTGTGGTCTATGAAAGGAGATAAGGACAGGGACATGTTGGCCTTGCACAGGTGTAGTGTCCCTGCGTGTGTTGTGGGTGCATCCCTGTGTCTTCCCACAGCAGAGAGGTCCAGACACTGCCTATCTGGCTCCTCATGACAACGCCATCGGGGCCTTCGAAGTGCAACTTGTCTGCTAAACTGTTCTATGTGCACAGTTCTTCAAATGGTCTTGGATACCATGAGAGGGATTTTTTTTACTCCCAAATAGACATCTGGTTCTAGGTAGTGCAGAAATTAGATGGCTGCTCTCTAGGATATGCCTGGGAGAGCATGAGGTCAGCTTGAATGCAAAATATATACACAACTGGGAAAATTTCTTTCCAAGACAGTTCTTAGGTGTTTGATCATTGAGGTTAAATGGTTTTACTGGAGATATTCATAGGCTAAAATACAGAGACAAGTGTCCCATCCTCAGCAATTGCATAAAGCCTCTCTCCTTTTCCCAGGAGAACTCTTCCCATCCACGGTTCCGCAATGTCCATGGGGTCCATAAAAAACTCAATTCCCCTGACAAACAGGTTCCTTTTCCTCAGGCCCTACAGAGTGAGCGACAGAGCCTTTGCTTCTTGTTCCCAAGACCCACCATTGTGGCTGTTTATACCTCACTTTCATTGCACTGGCAGAAGGGAGCAGCACATCTGCTCCTTAGCAGGCAAACTGAACTGCCACCCACTTAAGACAGACTTGTGATGACACGTTTGTGGACCACCATGTGAGCTGCTGATGGAGCCACAGCTCCCCAACTCCTCACAAGCCCGCCATGTTGCAATCAACCACTTAGCTTTTCCTCACACAGAGCACATGCCATTGCCCCAGGGGTTATGCAAACAACACTGTGACTCTTTTTCTCAGCTGGCCAGCCAGTCATGCACCTGTTTTGCATCAAAATTTTTCTACTGTAGCTCTTGTTGGCTCAGTAAAGTGCTTTGACAAGCTTAAAGTTTCCTGCCTCAGGAAGGAATAACACCTTGCTGAAAGAGCTCCAGTGGTTCTATTGGAAAGTCATTACCCATGAGCTGCAGACAAAGTTGGACTTAAAAGGATCTGAAATTGAAGGAACCCTTGTGGTATCAGTACTAAAGTTGTCCCAGAGCTCTTGGCTCCAGCATAGGGGACAGCTTGGGTCACTGTCATTATGGTACCTTATTCATAAGGACATTTCTCAATCTGTGTGTGTTGTGCTCAAATGTTTGCCTACCTCAGTTCCAGAAAATGAAATACAGCATATATGATGTCCTTGTGAGAAACAAAGTCAGACACACTTCATCTGAGCCTGGTGGAGCAGAAAGCTGAGCTGAGGCTGTACCTGATTACAACTCACCCACTCCCCTTTCCCCCATGACATGAAGAAACCCTCTCTGAAACAAGAGAAGTGGTTTTGCATGTTGTCACACTGGAGAAGAAATCTGTGAGGGTGGCAGTTTCTACACGACAGCCCCTCGAGTTTTATCTCCACTCTCCTTGACCTGTGTCCTGCTAAAACTTTCAGTAAGCTATTTATCAGGTAAATATGTAAACCAGCCATCATCATATCAACATACGGTGACAGTGGCTAAGAGCTACCCTGTTAATTGCTGACCCCATTTCTATTTCAGTCCCTTGGCACGTCCTCTAGGAAATGAATGGCATCGGTCATGATAAATCCACTCTCTGCAGCACCAGATAATCCGTTTCCAAGCTGGAGCAGGTGCTGAGGCTCCCATCCTGGCAGCTTGCTACTAGATGACCAAGGAGGTTGTAGTGCAGTGTGACTGCATCTCTAAAGGGGTTGGTGCTCCCTTGTACAATATATGGTTTTGCTACACAGTATTGCATGCTCAAATGTCCTGCTGAGATAGGGCACATCCCACTCTTGCAACTTGCACGGAGAGATTACATCTTTCTAAAGATCCCACAGATTAATTCCGGGATGGCTGACAGCCTTTGATTTGGGTATTAAACTGGTGCAGAAAGGCCAAGTGTCTAACAACTAGAGGACATGAGGAAAAGATAAATGTTATTTAAATTGCTCAAGGGTTTTGAGCTCACACCTCCTGTTTCTGCTCTAACCATTGTCATACAAAATGGGCATAAGCTGGAACACAAAAAGTTCCACTTAAACACAAGGAAAAACTTCTTCGGTGTTGAGGTAAGGGAGCCCTGGCACAGGCTGCACAGGGAGGGTGTGGAGGCTCCTTCTCTGGAGATTTCCAAACCCGCCTGGACACGTTCCTGTGTGACCTGACTGAGGGAAACCTGCTTTAGCAGGGAGGTTAGACTAGATGAACTCTGGAGGTCCCTTCCAGCCCTGACCATTCTGTGATTTTATGATTCTGTGATATGAGACATTGTGGTATGATGTAGGGGTCTTCTCAGCTCCCTTTGCACTGTAACAAAGTAGTCCTTTGAGATGTCAGGGATGGTGAAGTATGTAAGTATTTATGATTTACTGGTCCTGTGAAGCACTTGCCATCAAGAGGAGCAGAAGCAGCATCCCAGCAGTGGATGCTGTGAGTGCTGGGCTGGAGAGTTGGACACAGCTTTGCCCTCTGGCCCCAGCATTGCTTAATGCTGCCCTGGTCAGACACAGCCACAGTGAGACAGGGAGGCTGGAAGAATCAGTTCTGTGCCCTCAGCGTTCTGCAGGCAACGACCTTGAGCAGAGAAAATAGCTCAGTTTGGATCCTGACTGCCAAAGCCCCTTCCCAAAGCCTTGCACATGTGATCAGCCTCGCTCAGGTCCTGGGACAGACCCCAGCGCGGGAAACCATGCACGCCCAAGGAAGACACAGTATTTGAAGCAGGGAGTGGCCTCCCAGAGCAGTGCAGCCCTTTTCCCTTGGGACACTTTGTTTTCGCTGTATTTGTGTGCCTGGGACCCAGCTGCTTAGCAACTGGATAAAATTGTCACCAAATGCTGGCAGTGCCCTCCTTACCACTGCAAGCAAGGTATGCAGGCAGCTCGTCCTTGCCCCAGGGAGCAGATGAGACATGGACACTCCCAATCACCATACCTTGTTGGATCTGAGTGGAAAAGTGCTTTTTCCTCTTTGAAAGACCAGGGTCAAAAATTGCACTTGGAGTATTGTCGTGAAATACCTGAAAATGAAAATGTTCACCATTCCTGACTGTCTTTGGGGAAGGTGGAGATGAATACACTGTCTTACTTCAGTTCAGGGCATGTTAAATAAAAAACAAATTTAAAATGGTACTGAGGAGCTATGGCTATCTATTTATTAGTCTGGAAGAAGAACAGGCATGTGGCTAGTACCTGCTGATGCCCTTGCCCTGTTTGAACCTCTGCCTTAGCAGATAATGCTCAAAGAGGTATCTGGGGTAGCCAGGAAGCCAAACCCTCCTCAGTGGAGATGACTTTCCTTCAAGGGCCATGCAAAGGGCAAGGGATGAAAATTAATTAGAGCTTTTAGGAGAGCAGTTTGCAACACACTTGCCCTTATAAGTGGCTGACGTGCAAAGGACAGTTGTTGGCAATTGCTGACAGCTTGTGTGTTTACCTCAATCAGCAAGTATTTGTAATTAATTTTGAAAATGTTGAAGTTCCAGCCTTGCTGGGAACACTATGAACTGTCCCCAGCACTCTGATGTGCTTCCAAAACATATGCTGCCACAAGACAGAAAGCATGAAGACTTGGATTTTCCGGGGGAGAAGTGGGGAGATGATGCAGTTGAAATGAAAATGTTTTCGATAACTTGGTATCTATTCACAAATATTTAATTTTCATGTCAAAGCAACCACAGCTGTTACAAATGGGGTGAAATACCACATCATTGGAAGCATCTCCCCTGCCTGATGCCACAACACCTCAATATGGGGGCTTTACCAGTAGCAGGGTGGCTACACTACACTTTTTTTCCTTTCCCCCCTTCTCTACACCTACAATGCCTCATGCACCCCTTATGCTGACACATGAGTCTGTGGGCCTCCCTAAAAATCTAGTGAGGATTAAAATAGTCCTGTGAGCAAAAAAAGGAAAGGAAAGGGAAAGGAAAGGGAAAGGGAAAGGGAAGGAAAGGGAAGGGAAGGAAAGGGAAGGGAAGGAAAGGGAAGGGAAGGAAAGGGAAGGGAAGGAAAGGGAAGGGAAGGAAAGGGAAGGAAAGGAAAGGAAAGGAAAGG
>WBNH01011629.1:343541-378598 GCA_013401255.1 Urocolius indicus | reverse complement strand
AAGAAAAGAAAAGAAAAGAAAAGAAAAGAAAAGAAAAGAAAAGAAAAGAAAAGAAAAGAAAAGAAAAGAAAAGAAAAGAAAAGAAAAGAAAAGAAAAGAAAAGAAAAGAAAAGAAAAGAAAAGAAAAGAAAAGAAGAAAAAAACCCTATTTTCAGAAGCAAGTTTTGCTGTTGAAGACTCAGCATTGCTGAGCCACTCCCAGGGAGCTTTTTGAAGAAGTGTGAGATACTTCTGGCCACACTTGTGCCCAAAATGTTTATTGACAGTTTCTGTCTCTGTTCACACTGAGAAACGGCAGGATGCAATTTCACTATTTTTCAGTTTCTGAAGTTTTGATGGCAGTTCTTCAGGGTAGTTTTCCCTAACTATATGCCTTCTGGCCCCAGCAACATGTTGGGAAGGAAATTTTCTTCAAGACAAGGAAAACACCATTGCCAAATCTAACATTAGGGTGGTGGAGGTGGCCAAGCTCGGGACCAATTGCAAACCTCGGGCTCTCAAAAGGCTGACTCCTTGAGCTGATTTGTTCCTTTAAACTCAGCACTGCGCACTGCCCAACATCTTGGGGAGTTGAGGCTTCTGAGTGGACACAGAGGAGACACGACAGCACCAGGGCAGCAGCCATTCCCTGCTAACATCTGGCCTAAGGCTCCAGTAGCAGGTTTCAGAGAGTGATTTTGGGTTCTGTAATGGAGTGGGAGAGCGTACACAGATTGCAGCCCTCTAGCTAAGAGGTTTGTGGGGTTTTTTGTTTCCAGAAGTATAATTATGAAAAATACCTCCCATGTTCCACATTAACATAGCTATTAGTTGACAGGCTCTCAGCATAAGCCAGTTCTTGCTAACAAGATCTGTGTGCAACACAACAGGGACTGTACCATTCACACAGCTTTCAGAGCATCGTGATTGACTAGAGCTCCTGTAATGATACAGAGGCAAACATATCTACATCTAATATCAGAGAAGACAACAAGGTCTAGCTCTAAATTCAAGATCTTTGATTAAAAGCAGACCAGCAAGCCCAAAATGCTGCTCCTGGGCACTGAGTTGCCCTCCTGCTCAAACACTGGGTGAGTGCAGTGGTGAGGAGGACTATCATATTCGGATGGGACTGTGAAGTCAAACATCTCTCACTCATCCACTCAGTCACTCACAGGAGCAGTATAATAGATTAAAAAAACACATTACCAGGAATCATATAATCCTCCATCTTCCCACCTGCTTATTTCTGATGTTAGTTTGCCACTTATTTTTCAGGTGGGCCTTACTCCAAAGCTGAAAGGAAATTGTGTAGCAGATAGATAGGACAAGGGGAAGCAGCTGCTGTCCTTTGCCTTGATTTTAGCAAGGCTTTCAGGACAGGCACTCGTAATATCCTTAGAGCCAAAGTGATGAGATAGACTGTTCTGCACCCACCTTGGTCTCTCCAGGTAGACGAGGATGTGGGGTGGGTATGCTGCTGTCCTGGAGGCCGAGACACCATGTGTGCTGGCAATCACCTCTCCCAGCCTTGTGGGAGCCACTGGAGCCTGTGTGTTTCTGTCAAGTGCTGGTCAGGCTGGGCTGTGTGTGTCTTAGGAGTATTCAGAGAGCCAAAGCTCCAGCCCACAGGCTGGTGGTGTTAAAGACACAGGGGAAAGCTGCAGAGGGGATGGGATGGACAGGCACTGCTGGCTGTGTGTGGCAGCACGGCCCAGCAGCCACTCCAGAGTCTTCCCATGCCAGACACAGAGGGGAGATGGCTCCTGAAATGCTGGGTGCAATGCGCTACAAAAACTTTAATTGGAAGTTTAATAATTTCTTCCCTAAGTATTTCTACTGCCTGACCAAAAGTGGTGCCTAAAATTAGCTTCTCCAGATAAAGACATTTTTGTCATATTTGGTGCATTCCTGTCCGAACACGGAAAGCCAGCTGTTTTGGGTTGGGTTACAGAGTCAAATCTGTTTGTAACTGTACTGATCTGGCATTGTTAGTTCTGGAATGAATAGATTTTTTTATCTGTTCACATCCTATGCTCATTTTTTCCATCCTAAGAGAGTGCCAGAGGAAGCATTATAAGGCCTATATAATTAAAACCAGAAGTGCCTCCCGGTGAACTGAACAGTAAATGCTAATGGCATTTCTAGCAAAAGTAATGTCCTAGGGGACTCACTGCAAATGAACTAAGAAGGACTCAGTGTTGCTGCTTTTATGGATCTTAACTGAATCTGTACAATTGAAAAGAGTCAGGATTTGGATTTTTATCCTGTCAGTTGAAGTCGTCTGTAACTGCAGTCACCAACTGCCGAGTAAAACCTGTGAGACCACATTCAGAAGCCACCTCTGATTCTGTTGCTTATCATGGTGTAACTTCCCTTGCTAGGACACCACCTTCACGACCCAGTTTTTCCATCTGCTCTTCTGGCTCTACACTGGTGAAAGTCGTTTGGCTTCAGAGAGCGGTGATGGAGTGAGAAAAGAGCTGAGCTCTGGCAGACAGAAAGGGCAGTGGGAGGCTGGTGACCTTGAGCTCCCTAATGTCTACCTCTGGGCTGATGCCAGCAAAGGGATCAAGGGCTGGCTCTGTACATTTCAGGGCCCTGCACCTTTTAGGGTGGAAAAAGTGATCTTGAGTGAGACAAAAATAACATGTTTAAAGAATGCCCACAAAAATCCAGCGGTCTCGTAATGGCCATGCTTTGCAAATACTTCTGTGTTTGATTTTCCAGGCATGTGTGAGAAGTTTGCACAGGGAGTTTTAAACTGAGTGTTTTAGGATACTCTGCCATGACTGGTGAAGCCTTCCCGTGGCCTGGACACCAAGGTGATCGCTGCAGGGGTGGGGGCTTCAGCTGAAAGAAAGAAAATTGGGAAGTGGATAACAGCTCAAGATGAAGTGCTTTTCTGCACTGAGGGTCATGAGGTGGGCTGAAAACAGGCTCTGGCTTACATGAGAGTGAAATGCCTCAAAGGGAGAGCTTATAGGCCTGGCACAGGCCCTTTCACTAAGCTGCTTCTGCACTAACAAATCATGCTGCTGGGGGGAGAGCTGGCAGCCTGGGAGGGCAAACCTGCCTTTAAAAGGGCAAGCCCAGTGCTGGAGTAGGCTGGGCTGGACGAAGACAAGCTAGAGTCCACCTTGCCAGCTCCCAGTTTCTGCTCCATCTGTCAACACTAACACTGCCCCATGAGCCCTGGAGAGCCTGGGCAACTGGGTTGCCTGCTAGAAGTGGTCAAGATCAGTGACTATCTGGGCAAGGAGAGGTCTCAGTCAGTGGAGCACAGCTGTAGGACTGAGGAATCTGGCTTGGGGCTTGGGCAAGTTTGTGCCACGCTGGGAATGGGGGCGAGCAAAGAGGTGCTGGACACATCAGTGATGAGGGATCAGATGGGTCT
This sequence comes from Urocolius indicus, assembly GCA_013401255.1. NCBI lineage: Eukaryota > Metazoa > Chordata > Aves > Coliiformes > Coliidae > Urocolius > Urocolius indicus. The sequence continues at coordinate 375,222 of WBNH01011629.1, read as the reverse complement.
ACGGGGCAGAAGCTGATTCATCCAGGTCAAAAGCAAGCTCTGCTTGCTCCCAGACAGCATAGGTTTTTGAACTAGATGGTGGAAGGACCATACAAGAGTGCATGATCCCTCCCTGCTAAGCTAGTTCATTATCATGTGTGCTTGTGCAAAACTTGGTGTTAAGAAGCTTCCCTGGGGCTGTTTTGGGACTTCCACACAGTCAGTTGAGCAGATACCACAACTAACAGGTCAACCTAAAGCTTGAGTCAAGGCTAGTGGGAGAGATATGGTTCTACTTGACCAAAGATTGAGCATTGAAAATGGTTTATCTGGGACTTTTTTCCTCCTTTCTCAACTCCTTTTAGTGGTTTCTGGAGGAAACACAGCCAAGATCTGTATGAAATTTAATACACTAGGAGTGTGTCAGTGAAAGCAAGTACCTGTCACCTAGCTATGTTATTAAAATATCTTGCAACTTTACATCTTCTTGCTAATATGACACTGCATGGCTTCAATGACAAAAAGACCAGTCTCTCTGTGAAATGAGAGCCAGAGAGCACATTATAGAGGACAAGTAATAAGCAGTACCCCTATGTTGACAGGGCAGTGGGGGCCAAGAAACTCTTATCTATTGGTACTTTTGCTGTGACTTTGGGCAGACTCAGTTTCTGGAGGCAGCTCAGTGTGTCTCAGACTGCAGGTCATGAGATTTACTGAAGGGCTCAGAGGCAGCTATGCAGCCCCTCCAGCAGCCACCAGTCCTGCTTGTACTGCTGCCAGCCTGGTGGGAGCTCCCAGCTTGCCCTGAATCACCAGCAGCACCTCAGTTTCTCCAGGAGAGAGAAGTGAAAAAAAAGTTGTAATTACTGGCCACAAGCATTCGCAGTATTCTGTGCTCTGGAGGGACTGAGCTGCAGCCAAAAAAGGGTGGAAGCCAAAGAGTTTGGTACAATGCGTGGGCAGGAGCAGTTTCTTAAACATAAGCTTGTAGGCACACACCAAAATTTTCCTTTTTGGCAGATATAAGCTCTGAAAAAATGTGGCAAGGAGAGCAAGATGTTCAGTCAATCCTTTAATAAAAAACAGCTGTAACAAAGTCTAGTCTTCCCACAAGTCCAAGTAAAATTTGCCACCAAGCTAAGTGGAGCCAGTGCTTGCGCTCACGTAGCTGGGAAACATGAGGGTGGAGAGGGCCTACGCCATGAATCTTGTCCTCCCATTTGAACTTTGTTCCTTCTTCTGTCACCTTTCTGTCCTCTTCTGTTTCAGTTGCAATGCAGAAATCACAGAATCACAGAATAGTCAGGATTGGAAGGGACCTCTAGAGACCATCCAGTCCAACCAACTGTGCAGAAGCAGGTTCCCCTCCACCAGGTCACACAGGGATGTGTCCAGGTGGATTTGGAAACCTCCAGAGAAGGAGCCTCCACATCGTCCCTGGGCAGCCTGTGCCAGGGCTCCCTCACCTCAACAGTGAAATAGTTTTTTCTTATGTTTAAGTGAAAAGTTTTGTGTTTCAGCTTCTTTCCGTTACCCCTTGTCCTGTCACTAGATACAACAGAAAAAAAGTGATGCCCCATCCTCCTGACATCTATAATTTAGATATTTCTAAATATTAATGAGATTCCCCCTCAGTCTCCTCCAGACTAAACAGCCCCAGTTCTCCCAGGTGTCTCTCTGCAGAGCTGCTCTCCAGCAGGTCAGGCCCCAGCCTGTACTGGTACATAGGGTTGTTCCTTCCCAGACGCAGGACTCTGCACTTGTTGAACGTCATGAGATTCCTCTCTGCGCAACTCTCCATCCAGCCAAGATCCCACTGAATGGCAGCACAGCCTTCTGCAGAATCAGCCAGTCTTCCCAGTTTGGTGTCATCTGCATCTTTCCATAGCAGCTGGCATTTTACAGCAACAAAACCAACCCTTGTAACACACTTTATGTCTAGCTGCAGGCAGGCTATTTCCAAAGGCTGCCTTCACTCTGGTTGATGGACTTGAGAGAATAAACCCAAGAGATGGATGGCTGCTGAACTTCAAGGTCACTGGCACTCTTGCCACTTTTGGTAAGGAGGGAAGCTAAGGCTGAGATCAGGTCCTTGTGTAAACCACTGGTTGGTCACTGAAATCATCAAAAGATCCAAAATCCACAAAACTCTTTTCCTACCTCATTTTTTTTTTTTTAATTCCCTCTTTCATTTTGGAGACAAACATTATAGGAAAACTGCAGTAAGCTATTTTCAGGGCAGCTACATTTTTTTTTTTTTATTTGTTGGTATCCCAGTAAAATCCCGATCTGCCAAGTGCATTTAGGCCTGTCGCTTGGTCCAAGTTTTGCAGCCATTAGGCAGCAGAGCTGATAAATGCTGGGATTTAGAGGTTGCCTAATGATTTTTTTTTTCCCCAAAAGACATTCGGAGTAAAAATCCACAGTGATGCTTACAGAAAAATGGTAAGCTTTGAAAGTAATGTGTTGGGCTGGAGGTGAGTAGAGACACAGCTGCAAGGCTTCAGCCCTGCCTGGCTCTGGGGTAACAGGTGGATGTCCACTCCAGCAGCAGCCCTAAGAGAAGGTGCTTTTACTGTGTTGAATACATGAACTTGTCCTGATGAGATCATCAGGCTACTGAGGAGCAGGATGAGCTGCGGCCTGTCCCTTACCATCTTCTGGTCAAAGAGCAGTGAGGAGAACAGGAAAGAGCAACACCCCTGGGAAGAGGATCCTGGGGTATATTGAAGGAAAGGGATGAGCTAATTGTGAGATTTCCTTCTCTGCTCCATTGGGATGGAATACAACAAGGATAAGCATCCTTCAGGTAGAGTTCAGTACCCCTGAGGAAGTGCTGGATTAGGGATGCAAACAAATCTTGCGATCATCTCCTCCCACCTCACATTCATTGATTCTAGAGGGTATTGTCAAAGCTCCCCAGGATGGTGGGAGGTCAGATGTAGATTCTCCTCGTGAACTACTTGGTTAGGTATTTAGGTGTAAAGGCTACTTGTGAAATGGGATCAGTGAGAAAGATTTTCAATAGAAACATAGAAAGTGTCCTATTGAGAGGAATCCGATGTGTGTGGCTTACCTGCTCTGCACAGGCTTCCACTGGCCTTAACTCACAGATACAGGACAGCCAAACTACAGGTTTGTCCTCACGTTAACAAGAACAAAATGATTCAAGTGGGTCATGGGCAAATGTGGGACAGCAAAGCCTCAGGGCCTGTCTGTGAATGATGCCTACAAAGTCCTGTCTGTATCTCAGGGATGTCACTTGCGAGCATTTCAGGGGATGCTGTTGCTGACAGATCAATGGGACTCTGTCTGTGCCGTACTGCGGCACCCACAGCCATCAGCTCAAAGGCAGCTCTGTGCTGTCTGATCCTCAGCAACTGTGACTGAAGGCACCAATAACTGAACTGATGGCTGTCCTTCAGAACGAAGTCGCAGCCTGTTTCCCCCTCTGCCTGGACGAGCCTTCAGTCCGTCATGAGAGCTGCTGACTTCATGTGCTGAGACAGCACCCAGATGCTGTGCATCTGAGAGGACTATCAGAGAGGACTTCTGAAAGTTAAAACAAAGCTTAAAGAAGACTGAAGAAAACTGGGGATGCTTTCCCATGTGACCTGATAGAGGGGAACCTGCTTTAGCAGGTCCTTCTCAAGACCTTGAGTCCAATGCAGGGCCACCAAGATGATCAGGGGACTGGAGCCATCTTTCATATGGGGAAAGGCTGCGGGAACTGAGGCTGTTTAGAGGAGACTGAGGGAAGATCTCATTAATATTTACAAATATCTAAATGATGGGATGTCAGGAGGTTGGGGTATCCCTTTTTTTCTATGGTAGCTAGCAACAGGACAAGGGGTAATGGGATGAAGCTGTAACACAAAAGTTCCACTTAAACATAAGAAAAAAAACTATTTCACTGTTGAGGTGAGGGAGCCCTGGCACAGGCTGCCCAAGGAGGGTGTGGAGTCTCCTTCCCTGGAGGTCTTCAAGACCCCCCTGGACACATTTCTGTGTGATTTGATCTAGGTGAACCTGCTTCTGCACGGTGGTTGGACTAGATGATCTCTAAAGGTCCCTTCCAACCTCTACCATTCTATGATTCTTCCAACCCCAACCATTCTGCGATTTTATGTGTAGGCCAGATCCTAGAGTTGGAATACCACCTCTTATTTGGCTGTTGAGTCTCTCCAAACCAAATTCTTTTTCAAAAGCCTTTTTAGTTGCTGGCAGAAATTCAGCTCAAGTACCAACCAAATTAAGTTGGTTTTCAAAATACATTTCTGGAAGAAGTGGATGTGAGCATGCAGAAGTAAAACTACTCTTCTAGCTACACTTCTCATTCTCTTATGCTTTGAGAACTTGCTCATACAAAAGGCAGGGACTGTGCAGTGGCCTCTGCCAGCACCTCCCCTCTTGTGCCATGCTTTTGAAACCCATACAGAACCATCAGCTGGCAGGAAAACTACCTGAAAGTTTGCCACTGCCAGTTCTGGTCATCTGCACTAAGCATAGTGAGACTGCCAGGGGGAAGGAGCAAATTAGTTCCTTCTTTTGCTTTGCAGGTGTGCACAGGTTTTGCTTTATCTATCAATCTGTCCTTTATCTCAGCCTAGGAGGTTTTCCCCTTGCGATTCTCTCCCCCATCTCATCAGGGTGGAGAGGGTAGTAAGCAAGGGGCTGTATGGCTCTTCCCTGCTGGCTGGGCTTAAATCCTGACAGGCAGTTTTCCAATATTCATCTAGACATTGCTTTGAATTACCTGAAGATATTGATTGTAGACCAGACCATTCTTGGCTGCCTTTTAGGGAGATCCAGGATGCTCCAAACAACTCCAAAGGCACCGCAGAAAGAAGGGTATAAAGGACACTACACAAAGCGGCATTGAACGTTGTATTTAAAGTGACTTTATTAAAACATTGTTAATATAAAATGTGGCCAAGTACATTTTTTTTTTTCCTGTAAGAATGTTTAATAAAAACATATTAAAGAAAGAAGGAGCATCAACTCTCGTCAAAGCACAGAAAAAACCTACCAGGATAAGTAAAAAGTTCTGCAGCATGTTCTACCAGCTGGTCCCAATGTGTACTAGGGTCGAGTTAGCTGATGGAAGAGACAGGCAGCCCAGGTTCTTCCCTAAGAAGCTTTAATATATTTAGCAGAGGTTTAAAATAACACTCCTCAACAGTAGGAGACTTTGCTTTCAGATCTCCCCATATCAAAGTAACATTAGAAAGTGCATCTTCACACTGGATTTGTAACTCTTCTGCAGCTGGATGTACAGAAAATTAGATTCACTGGGGACTGTAACGCCCAGGGTTAACATTTGTCAGCTTTGAAAAGAAGGTGCAAGTCAATACTAATTCTACACCTGAAGAATTTGTGCTCATGTTGTTCTAAGCTGTATTACTGCTGGATGCCCATAGCAAATGCTAAAAAAGGTCAGCTAAGAAAAAAACCAGCAGTAAAGTCCAGGCTGGTAGAAAAATCAACTCTTTTTCTGAAGTGCTGAATGCAGAGACAATATCCATGAACTGCAGGACATCTCAGGAAGCTTATAAAGAAGCCTTCAGAAGTCTATAAATAAGGCTACACAATGACTTGCACTCTGGCAATCTTCTCCTTTAGCTAAGAAACCTTTTAAGAAAACGCTAGAAAAACTTGAGGTTTAGGGCTTGGTGGTTCTATTTTTTGTAGCACACTTGGGGGTGGGGGGAAGGGGGCAGCTTACAGCATTTCCCTTGATCAAGAAATAAGTTTTAATGCTCTGTCAGCATCCTCTGCTTGCTCAGAGCAAGCATCGCACCGATTAGATAGGCAGGGATCCTTCCAGGACAACTCCCAACTCTTCCTGTGACAGGCAGAGGAAAATCCTGCAGCATCTAGTTCTGCACATTTAACTGCCCCTGGGCACTGAACCAAATGTCAAGTGCTGATCCATGAGAAGTCTAGCATAGTTACAGCCTAGGAGATGGTGACCTTCTTACAGCCTTGGCTGGGACCCTTTAGACCCATTAGAGCCCTATGTTTTGCCTTCTACCTCAAACAAATGCTATGGGACTATTGCTGAGGTAAAGGGAAAGGTCAAACCTTTGGCGTTGGAGCAGAGCAGCCACTGGCTGCGCGTAGGGGGAATTAAGGCTTCAAGGTGAGGTAAACACAGTGAGAGTCAGTGTGTAAATCATGCTGCATTTCAGAGACGACAGGTTCAAACGACAGCTACTCTTGTTCTCTACGTTTTAAACACCAAACAAAGGTCATTCGAAAGCAGAATGGGAAGCAGGTCTGCCGAGGGCCACCTTGAGATGCCTCTCTGCATCTCGGGAACAAACGTAACCCAGATGCTGAACACTGAAAAGAATGTACCCACCAAGGAGGAGAAAAAAGCACCAAAGTTGATGAGTCCTTGAGACGATAAGCTGCTTAAAAAAACAAAGAAGCCTTACACTGCTGTGACCTCCCATGAACATAGTGGTTTCCTGACAGAGAGGTGATCCACACTCCAGCAATTCCCAGTGCTGTACTTCCAGCACTGCTACTATGAAGAGTCATGTTCGAGTAAGGAGGCAGTGAAATCCTTAGGCTTGTGTTCCCTGAAGACAGTTTCTCCCATTCATGAGGTGTTGGCCCATTCCCCTCCACACATCCCCAAGTCTTTAATCCAAAGACCAGAAATACTTGTAATTTCCTCAGGTCCTTTTTCTAATGCTCTCAGGTTATTTTAGCAGGTTTGTAGGGTACAAACACAAGTGCTTCTCCGGATCCATCATTTTGGCAATGCCTTTGCCCTCTTCAAAAGACAAGTGTTTTTGAATAAGTGGTAGAAAAGTTACTTTCAAACTAAATGAAACACAGAAATCAATGGAACTCTTCTGTATGCATATTTTCCATACTGTTTTTTTGCTAGTTATCTGAAGGAAGGAACTATTTGCTTATTTGGAACCATTGCATGTGCAATGCTATTTCTTACAAGCCATGCTAGCAAGGTTTTGGTTGAGAACAGGAACCTGGTCCAGTAGGTTCCATTTCTAGGATATGGAGACTCTCCGTTGTTTTTTCTTTCACACATGTATGGTAACTTCTCTCGTCCTCTTGATACAGTAGCTACTAAAAATGTTAACAGATATTAAAAAAACATACCCAAATGAAACCACACTTCTATCACTGTTTAAAAACCAAAAACGCTTACAGTATTACAAAAGTTTATACAAAGGCAACATTTAAGAGTCTGAAAGTTACTTCTAGAAAAGACACAAATGCTAGTAAATTAACATACAAGGAGAAAAGGTAATTCCACTCCTTCCCCAAAATTGGTTTGCTCTATTGTGAAGTATCTTTTACCAGTTGTCTAGAAAATCAAACCCAGTCTTCAAGATAACGTTGCTTGTACTCGTCTGCAAGGAAAAAGAAAGAAATAAGATGCCATGTGGTTGTTAATTATAGTATTACAGACTCAGTAACTGACTGCATAGCTACACAATGAAAGTTTAAAATCTTGTCTGCCAATATTTCAAGATCTGCACCTTCCTCTAGAACACTGAAGAACCCATCCCAGGAAAAGCTAGACATGAAGAAATATTCACAATGACCAAAAAGACAACTCCAGATAAAAAAGTCTCGTAGTGTTCTGCAGGAAAACGTTCTCTTTTTTGTCCCCATCATTAAGATCAATTTTTAGACTGAAGTGAGAGTTGCAGAGAATGAAACAGAATGTGAGTATCACTGATTCAATGGATTGACTGTTGCAATGACAGTCAGCTGTTTGCAGACAACTACGCAGTTTTAGACTTTGTGGACAAGTTATTTACCAGAGTGTCAAGAAGAGTCTCACTCCTGCAGTGCTGCCCCTCTAGCCAGGACATTTTAAGGTGATTTTAGTGTTCAGAAAGACTAGCCAAGGGGCACAGCTGAATCTCTGCATTATTTTCCTGGAGCATGGTTCCCTTCTCCAGAAAAGAGGACACACAAAAAAATCCTATCATACTATTTTCCCTGTGACTCTGTCGACAATTTGATGTGGGAGGATTGCTTCTCCATGGAGAGAAAAATCAGTTTTTTCAAACTGTTTCAGTTAGCCAGAAAATATTCACAATGGAATTAAAATTGTAACAAGCTATTCATTTGTAGGAAAACATGATAAGGCCTTTAACTAAAACAGAAGGACTACTGCATTCACAATTTGTAGCAGAACAGCTCAAGAAGCATTATGTCTCAGCTTCAGAATAAAAGTAACTGAACACAGGGCTCCAAATACTGAAGTGGTTTAAGAATTGTTCCCTCCTAAGTGCTGCCACTTACTTCTCTTACAAGTATTTACTTGATCCTGCATCTTTCTGACCTTACATCATTTTGTTTGGAATTTAAAACAGCCAGTGCTGGGAAAACACGGTAGAGAAAAAGCTGCGTGACATGCTCAAGGTGTACCATAATACACCAGGGTTACGCCAGAGCAATGCTACAGGTGCCAAACAGAACTGCACAGCTCTGTGTGAAGAACAACCCTCTTCTCTACTTGACAGCTTTCAGGTTTCAGATCTCTTCCTTTTCATTCGCTCATCATGTCATATCCTGTTGTTCCCTTTCTCTTCTCACAGATCAGCATCTGCTTTTTAAATAGCCTCAACTGGCTACTGAACTGCTTGTGGTTATATTTTGTTGTTGGGTTGTTTGGATTTTTTTAATGAAATAAAAACATTGAGAAGGCTAATTCTGGAAGCTCATTCCATTTCCATTTTGGACTTTTAAGAGAAAACACATCTGAAAGCAGCCCAGCTGCCTGGGACAAAGGACTGGGGAGTGGTTTTTCTGGTGCTCTATTTAAATGATGCCTTTATCCTACACACTATACTACATCCAAAACCACCCAACTGAAACAAACAATAGCAGGTAACATGTTGGTTCTTTAACTTCTTTAAATTTGCAGGATAAAAAGCCAGCAAGCTCAACTATGGCTTAATGCTTTAGGGAGTCGCTAATCTTCTAGAGCAGCCTTGTCAGATCTGAACGTGCCATACAGTTTTTACATCTAAGGAGAATGGATATTGCAGTCCTTACCTGTCCAGGAATTTGTGGATCTGGAAGTATAGTACCATCGGTATCTTCCTTGTTTGTCCTAGAAGATGCCAGGTCCTGTGGTGGATCAGGAAGAAAGAATTCATCTAGAAAACTAGCAGGGAGCTGAGTGGGTCGGGGTTTCTCCCATTCGAGAGATACAGAAGGTAGGCTGGGGGTAACAGACTTCTCTGGTTTAGTTACGCTGGGCTTCTCAGCTTTTGCCATCTCCTTTGAAGTAGACTCTTGTCTGTAAAAGGAGGGAAGGGGTTTCTCTCCTTTCTCCATGGACTTGATCTGGCTGGGGGTCAGGGACTGGAACTCAGACTTGTCTCCTTCAAACTTTGAGCGCTCTGCATTTATCTTCCAGAAAGAGGATTCCTCTTCCTTTCTGGATGCTATCAACCCATCTGGGATGGGGGTCTTATTGGCCTGAGAAGATTTAGGGACTTGGATACCAGATGCTGCTTTAACAGGCTGCCTCTGTTCATTTTGCGACTGGGCACCACCTTGCTCTTGTATGGATAGAGATGCAACGCTGAACTCCATCTGACTCTGTTCAGGGTTAAAGAAAAACAGGATTTCAAAGTCCTTCACAAAGACACAGTTTTCAACTTTGGATCTTGATGCACATAGATAATGCCTCTGCCCAAGGTTAGGCACTTCCCTGGCAGCAGATACCACAGCTAAGCTCACATTTGCTCTAAAAACGTCTGTCATCTTTGTAGCTACATAAAAATAATAGATTTTAAAAGGCTGACCTGCAAGCAAACCTAAGAGATCCAGACCTGCTGCAGAAGAGTCAGAGAAAGCCATTGTATTTGAGTTACTCAGTGTCATCCAAGACAGCAATGCACAGCACGCGCAGCACCGAAACATTAGAACAGTCGTGGACACATTTTGAAATACATAGATGTTTTTCATGAAAACATAAGGCAATAAAGAAAAAGCTTTACAGTTCAGTTTAAAAGGCAACCTTCCATTAGAGTCTTTGAAATTCTACTTCCAAGATAAAGGATTAGATGTAACGGGTAGGCATAGATAAGTGCTTTTTGCAATTCTAATGGCCCTTCTCTGAAGGAAGAGAAGCAACTCCAGCAGGACCAGGTCTTCACTTACCCCAGAGCCTTGTTTTGTTTTCCCTTGCAGGGCAGATAGCTCTCATTTCTGAGAGGTAACACTGGGTCAAGGAAGCAAGTCACCAGTTAAAGCATGACACAGATCTTGCAAAAGCCATCCAAAAGTCAACAGTACTTCAAAACGTTCATTTTACTTACCACCACTTCAGTCATCTTGATTGTCAACGAGCTGGACACTTTTGGGCTAATAAAATTATAGAATCACAGAATGGTTTGGGTTGGAAGGGACCTTTAAAGATTACCCAGTTCCAACCCCTTTGCCAGGAACAGGGCCATCTTCCTCTAGTGGAGGTTGCTCAAAGCCCTGTCCAGTCTGGCCTTGAATACTTCCAAGGATGAGGCATCCACAACTTCTCTGGACAACCTGTGCCAGTGCCTCATCACCCTCACATGGAAGAACTTCTAATATTTAACCTAAATCTACCCTCTCTCAGTTTGAAGTTAAGCCTTACTTCTCTCTGAGGAACACGGAAGTGTTATTGTATTTAGGAGCACAGCGCCATATCAAGTGCCAGAAAAGAACAACCTAATGTCTAGACTTTTGTTTGTAAAATGGAACAAACAACAGCAATCATTTTAAAACTGCCTTTCCTGTTAGAGCTCTGCTGTCAACACGCTGGGCCCGATTAGTTCTGAAAGACTTCCAAGGACATTTCAAATGCCAGCATTTGCTACAAGAAGTTAATAGATACCTTTGAAGTGCAGTACAGATTGGTAATGTTTTCCCCACTCCATTACCTGGCCTTTCCTGAATAAAAGTGCAACAGCATCTGCAGGCCTGAGTCTAAATCATACCCTACTTGCATTTCATTTTCACCAGAAGTGTTTGATCTTGAGTCTCACATTATTGAGCACGTTAAGTTCAAAGGGACTCTAGATCTAGGAGGTCTCGCACGCCTGCTATTTAATATGCAGACACTTCTCATCAAAGTGCAAATGTTAACTCAGCAACTGATTATTTATAAAGCTTTCCCATGTATATAAACTTTTATATTTATGAAACAGTTAGCAGCTGACTACACAGAATTTGATACATGGACTAACACCTGGCCTTTCTAAAGATTAGATATTTATTAAAGATTAGATATTTTCCCAAGGTCATGTGCAAGGAAGCGCTGAGTTCCATGTTCCGTGTTATCGAAGGACAGAGAAGAGAACGTAAACAAGTCGTAAGTAATCAGAGCTCAGCTGGAATAAGGTGAGTGCAAGGATACATGCAACTCTTACCAAACAGCTCAACACCTCACCTTGCCTGTACAAATCTGAGGCAAAACCTTAGTGCTCCAATTTGGATTTTTTTTTTTTTTAAACCGACCAAAAGTCATGACGTAAAGTTAAGAGCAGGAGATTTTTCCTTTAATAGATTCTGCATAAACTAACTATAGAGGCAACGGTGTTGAGGATTATTTAGTGACTGCCAATCCCTGTATTAAAATACAGGGATTTGTTTCCCTAAGCTCATTTGGCAATACCACTGAATAGAGATTTATCACCCTCAGGGTTAAGATGCTTTAAGAACTGGTAAAATCCCAGATTAAATAATCCACAACACAATATAAAATAGACCTGCCCTTTCCCAATATCCAAAGTGAAAAGAGGGACAAGAAAGAAAAATTCCATTTTGGAAGACTTCAGTAACTTGTCATGTAGGAATTAAAACGCTACTACTTTCTATCCTTCAGCAGTCTTCCATCTTCTGAGTAGCCTGTCCCAGGGCTCACACCAGATGAGATGACAGTAGCTAAAGGCCACCACACAGCAGAAGTCAGTTTCGGTAAAATGATCCCTTTACCCTCCAGCCCAAGAGAGAGGGAAGGTCAGTGCCCAGAAGAGTCATCACAGCCCTAGATCCACCAGAACACTGTTGGAAACAAAATCCAGGACAAACACTGATTGAAGGGAAGCGGGGTTCTGTTAGAACAAAAGTTAGAAAAAGGAAAACCAACAAGACGGCTTTGCCTTTCAATGGCACCAAGACAGACAAGCAAAGCCAGGCCTCCTGGGATGTTCTTACGCTGTGGAGCAAAAGCTACTGCTGTGGTCCTGTTCTTTTGCATGGGTCTAACTATCAACTGGTTCTGGTGTGGAAGAAGCAAACTGCTTCTAGTGTAGAGAGGAGCGTGGCACTGCAGCACAACTTCAGGCAGCTGAACCCTTTCCAACCCACTCCAGCAATATGTGCTGGAGAAGATGCCCTCGTTGTCCTTTTAGGACAGAGCCCATGAGGTGTACCTTTCCATTTCAGTAGACAAGACTATCTGACATTTATGGTGACATATATGTATCATGGTATGCCTTGGAGATCAAACAGTTCATAACCTGACATGAAATACTCAGAATGAAAGTTCTTCTTCAGGAGTTTGCTTTCTTCACCTGGGAAGGCAAAGAAGACCCTGACAGGTTCTGAAAGCACTTCACCTTAGCATGATGTAAACACAGCCCCAAGAGGCCAGATGTGTAATTCTGCTTCTGGCATTTAGGTTGAAAAGCCAAGAACTTCTGTGGACCAGTCACTCTCTTTTCCTTGAAATAGATAATGCTTCTATTTGAGTTTCAAGGTTACTTAAGACATCTGAATTCTTGAGATATGGAGCTCATGAAAGAAAAATATTCCTATGCAATATCTTTCAAGTCACAAAATTGTCAATAAAATACTACAAACACTCTCCTCACACCCCCATCCTGAAAAAAAAAACTCAATAGAGCAGCAGTGTAAGCAGGTAGACAATTTTACATGGAGATGGAGGATGTGTGGAATATTCCATGCTGACATGTTAAGTTATGAGTTTGATGAGTCATTAGACATTAGAAATGAGAGTTTTATTAGTGATCTCCTCTCGATTTCTTACATCAGTTCGCAAATTGGCAATTGATTGGGTCAGCAGGAGAGAGAAGAAAACTACATTTAAAAAGAGAATTATCTCCCCCTCAAAGCATTTCCTTTTCCAGCCTTTTCCATGGTTTGCCAGCCATGAGAATATCTTGATGCACACCTCTCCTGGCCCAAATCAAACTCAGGGTAGCAGCTGGTCTGTAAGGGCAGCAGTGTGTGTTCATGTTCATCAGGCTGAGGCAAAGCTGCCATGAGCTGCGGTCATGCACTTAGGCATTCAGCAGCAGGACCACACTTAAGGCACTCCACAGGCTGTTGTCTCAGGGAAGGAAACACTGAACGTGCAAGTAGGATAGGACAGTCCAAAGTGAATTGCCGTTTGGTATTCTAGAGATAGGGTTCCAGTCCCCAACTGTTTTAATAGACTTTGCATGACTTTGAAGGAACCGTAGGTTCTGTACCTTCAATTCCCCATCTAAAGGACTAAAGTAAAAATACTTTCTTTTTCCTGTAATTTCGCCAAATTGTATTTCTGTGAACTGTTCAGCCCATGAAAGTCTCAGACAGAATGTATAGTCAGACATGCTACACAGTCTCAAATGCAATTTCTCTAAGTTATCAGAATTCAAATAAAAGCTATTAACAGCGGTAGTATTTTCAAGATATTTCAGGAACAATTATTGTCAACACATTAAGCAGGGGTAGGGGCAGAGAAACCATGTGAAAGCAGGCACACAGCTTTTTTTGAGGCAGAGAAAGCCTACAAGTATGTGTTCTTTTCAATCTTATCCCTCTGGTTCCAAGCCACTGCAAGCGTTAAAAAACGGGAGGACTAGGTCTCAGATCACCTTTCTAATACAAGGGATATTTAAAATTGCAGGTTTTAGGAAGTTGTGTGATCATCTTTCCATAAAAACACCACATTAAGGTATTTAGGAATTTTATTTAATGAGTTAAAAAATTTAGACCTAAATTGAGTCTGAAGGCAGGGATAATCCAGGGAATCATACTACTGGCTGTAGGTACCCATGGGAAACAATGTATTCTAGACAGGCACCACACATAGGGATGTAACAACTTAACAATACTGTACAGAAACCATGTCTCAGTTCGTAAGTCCATACTAAAAACAAGAACCTCCTTTTTTTTTTTAAGCATCTTATTCACTCATCAGGAATGTGTAGTATTTTACTAAACAGTCAAGTAAACACAGCCAAAACAAATTGTTTTGCTTGGCAGTCTAAAAAAATCCAAATTGTTGAGACAAAGATTGCAAAAACACTGTCGAAAGCAACTTGTTTTAAGCCCAGACTGATATATGCAGAGGTAAGAAAGCCAAGTTTAAAATTATTTAGAAGATGACTTTGCTTTCTTTGCTGAATGGACAAACTCAAAATAAATATGGGACCCAAAGTAGCTGCAGTTTTTGCTTTGTTTCCTGTACACACTGTGGAGTGTTTTCAGAACGCTTTCAGAGTCAGAAAGAAACCCTTAGGTCAGCAGAGGCCAATTGGAAGGGCAAAAATAGAGCAAAGCTCTCATACACAATCTAAGTCATTCCAGTCCATGCAGAAAGACAGTGCCAAAGAGATACATAGCTTGGAGCTCCAGGGGAAATTTCCCAAGTTACTTTTTGGTGTATGAAGACCATTTCAGTCTGCCACAGTTACTGGTTAGCTTGAGCAAACTCACACTGACAGTATCTGGTATGTACATGGTTTTACACTCGAAACCAACTAAAGATTGACACATCCTTAGCTGATGAATCTTCAGCTGAGAACATCTGACCATACAGATTAAAATAAAACTTGAACACATGTACTAGTACAACTTGAGGGGTTTTTTTTCTGAACAACTAATAGTTAACAGTAGTCTTACAGCACTGTGTTTCAAACATCTGTAGCCTAGATGAAAACAGGAAGGGAAAATGCAAAACCTCAAGCATCGCTCTTCTTTCCTTCCAAGGAAGCACTGCCGTTTCTGCTAGCTTGATGAGAATAATTTCTAACACATAATTCTAGTACAGGCTGCTAAGCAAGGAGAGGGGAAAAAAATGCTTTGCTACCACTTTCTTCCTGTTTTAATAAACCACCACCACAACTTGGACTTGTACAAAGAAGGGTATCGATGACTCTTCTTTTACTTTTAGATAAAGGAAACAGTTCACAAACCACATGTTTTAAACGCAACATTTTTTTCTTTTCTAAATCATAGCTGGGATTAGATCACTTCTGTAGCAGCCTTAACTAAGGAATTCAGACAAGGAGGCAGCAATTAGATTGTTGAAGGGACTGAAGCTCAACACTTTTTGTTTTTTGAGTGCTTGTTTTTAAACACACCTCAAAGGCTTCTTTATAACTCCTGGCTTTTTCAGCTTCTTCAGCTCTCTCCTGCTTCCATCGAGCCCTCAGATGTTTGTTGAAAAGATAAAAAAGTACGAAAAGGAAAAAACAAAGCTACCTTCACAACTGTTCTACCTGTATTGAGACCAACAGATTTTCAGATGTGCATGTGTCAATTTAAAGCATTTGGAATAAGACATGTTTTAGTTAACAGAATGAATTCGAAACAGATTCCAATCTATTTCCACGCTGCCCTGTGCATTCAATGTGTTAGCTGAGGTTGCAGATTGAAATTATGTTTTCTGCCCACTACAAAATTAATTAATTAAAAAAAAAAAAAAAACAAACCAAGAACTAAAACCAAACCTACATCAAAACCACTGAGTTCTGGAGGTTTCCAGGAGCAGTGGTAGGGAAATTTCATTTCCAAACCCTGTCATGATTCTTGTTTTCCATTTATATCTCAACGTCCGTGCTGAGATTCCCTGAATTTGTTCTTCAAACAAACCAAGAAACCTCAAAGGCTAACTCAGCCAAAATATCAGCTTTCATCTCTCTTAAACCTGAAGCCATAAATAGAATGTCCTGAATTCATAAACCTGGCTTTAGCTCCAGTTAAAATCGTAACTCACGCTTCAGGATGTGTTATATTCATGAGGGCTCCACCCATGGCACAAGTCATTCCCTCTGATTTAATCTCTGGTTTTAAAATGTCAGCTTATTTGCAGTGCTTCTTGAGCAGTTTTTCTTCCTACGGTTTTCTATCAAAAATATTAGCATTTTAAATGCTAACAGCTAACTGTGATTTACACTGTACTTTGCATTGTTTGCCTTGCTTGAGAGTTTAAAAATAGAGAGGCAAGAGAAGAATTCTAAATATATAAACAGCTATAATGGTGGAGAGATTCATGCAAGTGTTTGCTGTGATGTGAGCAACTTCAGCCATATCACACGTTTGTGTTAAATACAGGAATGCAGGCAGCTTCCTTCTGACAGAGGTGAGGTTATCAAGCCCTTCAACAGTGTTCTGCCCAAAATGACAGCAATTCAGTGCACTGTTCTCTGGGTAAGTTTGGCAGACATGGAACTAGAGCATCTATTGCCCTAGCTACCATGAGAAAAAACTTGTCCATACCTAATCAACTGAATCAACATTGGCATCACTGAAACAGTTAAGAGACGCTCCAGCTTGCAGAAAGGACATCCTCCCCTCAACTCTTCTTACTACCCTTTCAGTTTTCCTGAAGTTAGTTACAGACAAATACCGATTTTGCTGCTTTATTTTTCTCAGTCTCAATGTTAGAAAAAAAAACAAACCACCAACCCATTGGGTTTTACTGATTTACATCTCTACTTCTTCCTTCTCTGCAGAAGCAGAAAGTGAACACCGTAACTCCTTCCTTCAGTAAGCCAGAGCCCATTCATGCAACGCTGCAAAGGAACAAAGGAATTTCCTCATCACAGCAATAACATGCAAAAAACCAAATCAAACAAAAAACTCTGCATTGAAGGGAGATCATGGAAAATAATATTATGGAAAGAATAACCCATTGTGGGGTAGAGCTCATGGAATGGAAACAGCCCGACAGTCTGAAATCACAATAGGAACAGATCTGGCTCACAAGACACCCAACATGCATTACGATGTGTCAACCTTATTAAACAGCTCATTCAGGTTTCTTCATTGTTTCCCCATGCTGGATTGACTGGGCAAGGACACTTATCCCTAAGCTAGCACCTCATGGAGAAATTGCCTTCCAACAGTACTTTAATATGGTAATAGTTAAGAAGGAGATCATAGAGTAAGCATGAAGTAACATCTCTACCTCTAGAAATGGAAGACTCATCAGTTGAAGGATTTGGCTGAAAAGCTGACACAACATGAGGCACTGAGGAAAAACCAAAAGGAAGAACTCACACAGATCAATCGACTCACACCTTGTAAAGCTGGAAAACAGGGCTTCTTCAGAGTCCTGCTAATGGAAACTATCACACAATTTTTCAGCCTACACCTGAGGCACAGCTTTCATCACTGGTTCGCAAGAAAGGAAGGAAGTAAAGAGGAATGCACAACTTGATTGGTTGAGACAATCATTTCTAAAGCAATTTCCTGCCCACCTCACTTTTCCTCAGCAGTCACATGAGTATTCCCATATCTGTGATCCTCCGCTCATTACAGAAGAGCATGAAACAAGAGCATCTATCCATTGCAGTCCCTCCTTTTGAGACACTAGTGAGGCAAAATTCTGAGGCAAAACCTTAGTGCTCTAATCTTAAATCAGCAAGGCATAAACCACAGGTTGGGTTGAAAACTACTTCACTACGCATGCGAGGATTTAAAAGAAAAGACAACTTATCAGTTAAAGAGAAAAATCCATTTGAGTGCCGTTGCATCTCATCATGGATCACTAATGAGTGCACTACATGAAGCGCTATCTCCAGGAAGTTCAAGCATTCAGAACTTATAAAATCCTATCATGACAGAGCTTAGAAATACAATTATGTGTTCCCAAAACTGAGCTTTAGGGTTTGAAGCAAAAAACAGGGGAGACACAACACTGTTGTCTCCAACATAGGACTTATTTTGTCTTAACATCAATGAGGCTCGCACTCTTCTCGATACTTGTCTTGACGGCTTCATCCAAGTACACCTATGTAGTATTATGCTAAAAGCCACTTAAGTATCGTACTAAAATCCAGTGGCTTCTTCTGAGGGTGCTGAAAGACAGGAGGGCTTGTCTGAGCTACCAGGCTTCCACTGCAGGAAATCCTGCACTGGATCCTGAAGCTTGTAAGGGAGGTTTAAGCAAGTGAAAACAGGCAAGGGTTTCTCTTAAGCTGCAGCACTGTAGGCTGCAGGGACCCAGGAGTCAGACCAAGCTATAGGTTAATCAGCATCTGCAAAGCACAGATGGGATTCTGGCTAAAGGCAGTGACCTTGAGCAGGGAAGGCTGACAACAAGTCTAAGGTCAACCGGATTAATTTAGTATTCACTGGCATTTCCAAATAATTACTTGGCATTAGGCTAAGATTATATTCATAAGCTCATACATAAGTATCTCCATAGTTCAAGGGCAAAAAATGGAAGAAACAGGGGAGAAGCAGCTTTCTCTGGCAGATAAAGCCTGAAAACAGGACATCTGAAACGTGATTAAATTAACGTGCCCACCATATCCAGCTGAGACAGGCAATCAGCCATGTTTTAGCTCCCAGATTTTCTTCAACGTGAATAATTGGACTTCCCACCACAAATATGGAGGAACCATATTTCCTCACATTGCAGATTTGTAAAGATGGAGAGCTCTGGCTCTGTTTTAGCCTCATGAGAAGCCCATTGTAAGTAACACTTGAACAAAATACTAGAGGTAAGATGCAGCAAAAACCCAACTCGACTCAAAATCAACCCACTACAGAGAAATATGTTCTTTATTTTTTGAAGGAGATGGTTTTTGGAGATTAAATAACACAATGCTGCTAGCACAGCACCAGGTTTACAAATTTCATTACATTCTAGTATATAACAAAAAGACGGGCTTTAAGAAACAATTCAGTGAGGTTACTAGATATCTGTACCTTTCTCACCCCATGTCCTACCTACTTTACTCCTGGCTTCAAAAGTCAAATGCACCCATGTCTATGTAATATCTGAGAGACTCATCTTGCTAAATATGGAAAGTCATTTTAAAAGTTTACAGTGAAAAAAAAATTTCAATGAATCGATTTTACACCTGGATTTGAAGCCAGAACGCTGGTTCATGCAGTACATTTTGTATTTCCGGTGATGTAAATCGAAGCACACCAGTCCCATTTCATTTGCCGGATGGTCACTTTATAGTCCTCTCATAGAATAGAAGTGACGTTAGTCTATCACACCTCAAGATGAAGACAATATAAAGGCACTAGGAACAGTATAACATGACAAACCAATGTTAAAAATAGAATTGCTGCATATTTACCTTCGTTTCCCAGGAGAACGGAGCTGAGTGTTCATCTTGCCAAGTTATGTCCTGAAATTAAATTTAAAAATTACTAAAAATCAGAAGAATTCCTTTACCTGGAGTATCATACAAGGGATATTATGTTGCACTGCGGGAGGCATAACAACCACTACCGCTGTAGGACTTGCTAAGAAGTGAGAGGACTACTTAAGAGATGGCACTCATTACTTTTTAAGGCTGGCTGAAAGCAAGTCCTCTGAAGGGAAGACTATGAATTAGTACACCAATTTAACCTACAAATTACATAAAGGTTTAACCTGGTCTAAACCTCTTGAAACAGTTTTTCTATACAGAGCTTTAACATTTGTTATATTTCCAGTTTTCTAGTAGGCATTTTCTTTGTGACAGAAACAAGAAGAGGAGCAAGTGCCTTAGAGAAACTAAATCCCACTTCCTCCCCTCCACAGACCAAAGAGCACATGTGCCACCAGGCAGTCACATGGCAGTGGAACTGCTGGGCATCCATCGAGCCAAGCCACGGCTGCAGCCAGCCCTGACAAGACACATCATTATGCCATTTCAGTGATCATCAGGCTGAAATAAGTACACAGTGCTGTTGAAAGAACCACATGATGTAACATCCCAATCCGCTGCTTGGTGACTCCAATACATCAGAGAGGAACTGAAGTCAGAAAGACGAGTGGAAGGAGAAAGGCCAGGAGCAACCATTAACAGAGAAGGAGATGGCAGCGCAAGGCCCAGAGCACTTGTCTCCTGCTGTTCAAAGAACAAAAGAACTAAATCATGGGCTTACCTAACACAGGAACCTCACATCTTACTATGGCTGCCCTTTTCATCTTATTTCTGGCCTCCACCTTTACAGAGATACTTTTCTCAGGCATCTGATAACATTGTCCCAATCTGCCATTTCGTTTCAACCCTAGGCAGACTTTGCTTGCCAAGGGTTATGAAATCACAACTAGAAGTGTCTGAAACCATTTCCTAAACATGAAAACATGTCATTCTGCAACTATTACTCATCTGTGAAACAGGGTTTCTAGCAGCAAAGTATTTGTGGCATACATGAGGGTGATCCCATGCTCTGAGAAAGAACTGGTCTGACAGAGACCATTTGTCAGGGAAAAAGGAAAAGTCTGGGCTCTGCTGAACCACACATTCTAGAGAAAAAGGAAATGTGGTACAGTAAACTTCTGCCAAAACACAAGTGTAATACCAGGTTCCCTCATTGCAGGAAATTGATACTCATATTTACAAACATTTAAAGGAAACAAAGGGAGTAAAAGTCTACCTTTTAGTATCTGTTGTAACTTCTATCAGTGTTTGCACTGAGGAGCACTGCTGACCACATGGGAATGCCACACCATTTAGGTGAGATGCCTCACAGCAAGTGAGTGTCAGATTATCTCAAAATCATTTTAGGACCATATCCTTTGCCTCTGAAACACTCCTACATACTGTCACAGCACTTTAAAGCTTCAGACATATAGGTATAGCTGTCACGAGGAAGGCAGAGTGAAGATATGAGGTTGTCTTGCACCAGGATACATCATTCCCTACTAGACAAAGCAAGTCAGTTTCCCACTTCGTAGAATCTGATGTCTTTGCAACCACCACTGCACTTGTTGGCAGGTCAACCTGTAACCTCAACCTCCAGCTCAGGCACACAAAAAGCTCCTGAAATTAATTAACAGTATTATAGTGCCAGTCATTAAAAAGTTCTTGCCAGAGGCCAAATCTAAGCCTAATCTAGATTATTTCAAAAGATGAAACTAGTAGACACTTGTTTGGCAAGAGTAGCTCCCTGAAAGACAAGACTATGGATTTTTTTTCTTCTTAAAAGGATGGCTCGTGGTATCTTGGGCTGCAGAACCCACTAAACCTCAGTCTGAGGAGCTTTGCCTTCAGACTTTAAATTTCAAGAGATCTCTCATGGGATCAATCAAAGGATAAAATAGGATAAGATGTGGTTTGAGGATATAAAACTTCAAGGACTTGATGTCTGTGGTTATTTGAAGTATACTAGAATCCAAGATGAAGGAGACAGTTGTCAGGCTCTGTTCACTGTCAGAGAAGGGAAGGAAATTTGTGGCTTCAACCAACCCCTTGTGCCCTCACACAGACGACATGCAGAGGACCAAGTGAGAAGCAGGACAATAACACAGTTCTACAGTTTCCTGTCTGACGTGCCTGATTCATGTTTAACACTAACAAAATCTGCGATATAACTCTACTTTCTGGATAATAAACAAGTTCTCACACGCTTGAAAAAATGGGAGCAAAAGCATCAAGTATTTCAACATTCACAAAAGTTATGAGTGGAAATGCTAGAGAGAGAGGCTTCAAGGCTACTTATCATCAACACAGACTAGAAAAGATCCATATCTGATCAGCTTTTGTTTTCAGCACACAACAAAGCCTTCTTCCAGAAAGAAGGCAAATAAACAAACTTTTGTTCACCAGAGTTAAAGAATCTATTTGTAAGAAACGAGGCCCCACACAACATATTCCATAGCTATAAAAAAAAAAAAAAAAAAAAAAAAGAGAGAGAGGCAAAAATCTGGCCATACACTTGACTTCAACAACCAGCTGCAGAATACATAAAAAAAGAACCACAAACTACATTTGGTATATGTAGGCAGCTTGATGCGAAACAGCATCTGACTTTCAAAATGGAAGGCACTGGTAGAAACGTGCCAGAGTTATCTGACAGCGGCATTGCTCAGAGCAGCTGACAGTACCCAGGCAGTTACAAACTCATCTCAGAAGCGTTACCTGAACAGGACTTGCTGGTTACTGGGGTTTAACTGCGCTCAAAAGCTGCCCTGCCTTTTTCATTTTTTAAAAAAGCACAAATCTGCAGCAGACCCAACATAAAAGTTACTGTTGTGTTAAGTATTCGTTGCTTTAAAGCATTTTTAAGCAGGAGATAAAAGGGTTTACTCTTTGGCTTGGTGCCAAAGTTCTTAAGGCTAAACAAAATAAATACCTTATCTGGCTTCAGGTAGGTAAGTCAAGCTTCCTTATTAAAAGATGATGAATGAAGCTAAATGAACTCTTTTACCTGTCTCTCCTCCACATAACATGTTTACCACTTGCTAAAGCACATGGCTGCTTCTTCAATGGAAAGTTTAGTTATTTGAAGCCCAATTCTTTGACCTGCTGACTGCCACTCACATACTCAACACACCTTAATGAAAGAATAAAAAGAACTTTAAAAAAGAGAAAAATAAGCCCTTAACACCCTGTGTATGTCACATCATGTCACACACTTGTGGATAAAGAGGGACAGTATTAAGAGATGAGAACTTGTTGTAAACCTCATATCAATCTTTCGTTGAACTAAACAAGGAGTATCCAGTGGCATCAACTAATATCAAATCAGATGCTTAACACAAGCTGACTACTACAGTGGTCAAATAGTGGTAGCCTCTCCAGCACTGCTGGCTTTCCACCTATTTCCCTCATGATGGCTCACAATTTATGGCTGTTAAAAAAAAAAAACAAACAACCCCATCATTTATATTACTTTTATATTACAACTTGATTTCTGTTTCCATATTTTCCCCTGCTCAGTTAACCTTATTATCTGCCACTAAGAGCATTAGACATAAATGGAGAAATGCCAGCAATTGGAGGCTTGTTGGGAAAGCGAAAGCTCTGCTTGAAGGCTGAAGCCTCCAAAAGCCCTCAGCCAGATGGCCTAGGCTATCTAGACACAGAAAATGGTGGTGAGACAACAAATAGCACTGGGCCATGATAACAAGTCAATCTTCATCAAACAGGACTGCATTTATTTCACATGGGTGCTAAAGGACCCTGTTAGCCTGGGAAGAGATGAAAAATACATGCATGACTTAGACCACACATCTTCAGAAAACAGAACAAGACAGAGAGGCAAAAGATGTTGAGTTTTGCTAGATGGAAGTGTTGGAAAACACCAAGGCTTTTAATACGATCAGGGCTATTGAGCCTTAGAGTCTGTTCCAACTAGGAAATCAACTTGACACAGTGAGGCTGACAGTGGACATGGAATGGCTGGTGTTAGCAGCTGTTTCCATCCTCACCACGACAGTGAGGTGCACACTGCTAGATGCCAAGTGAACTGGGTGCCATCCAACCCAACTCTTGTGCTTCTAGAGAAAAATGCTGTTTTGGGGAATCAAGGAGCCTGATCCTTATACTTTCACTTCTTTCATCAAGCTTTTTGAGACTTTCCAAAATACCTTCAGTTCTTTAAGAACAAAATGGGAGATTAAAAAACCAGCCTGACATCCTAGCACTGATCCTGTCCAGGAACTGCATTCAGCTTCAGTTATTAACTCCATGTCTGGCAATGCTCCAATGAGGATAAGATAAAGGAAGCAAAGGAGCAGTGGCACTCAGCTGACTCCAGGCGTTTGCTAAGAGTCACACATGGTGCTGCAGTGCTCTAGCACTACGAAATGACAGCTACAGGATGCCATGGTCCTTTTACTGCACATCTACTTTCTATCACAGCCTTCCCACACAGCTAACATACTGAGAAGTGTTTTGAAAATGTTTTGAGATGCTTATGCTTTGAGAACTTACAGTCCTGGGCTACAAGTTTAAGAGATGAGTTTAGTGTTAGAAAAGAGATCTGGGAAGTGGTGGGGGTAAGAAGGAGGGAATCAATTGCTCAGAGATACAAGAGCATTACATATATCCTCTGGATCGCCTTATCAAAGTGGTCACGTGTGAAAGTGGGACTGAAATGGTGAAGGTCCTGGCTAGGTAAATCAGTACCTTCAACATTCATCCTTGTTTTGCTTTCTCTCAAGTCCTCCAAGCAACATGAGGTGAAAGAGATCAACTTTCCATGCTTAAGCAAGCACAGGTAGATCACTACAGATTTCAACATCAGTTAACAGGGAAGATGAGCTGTGGCTGGAAACATGACACTTTTGGAGTAGGTGTGAGCAAGAACATCATCAGACCAAAACACTCACACTGGAAGCGCTGCAACATCAACAAGTACTTCTGAGGTGGGCAGACTACTGTTTCCTAGACTCAAGATACCATACACTGTGAGATGGACAGCAGCCGGGACCAACCTGATTGCCCTGAGCAAGGGCTGGGTGACCATGGTGTGTGCAGCAGTCACGTCTCACAAAGGCAGCGGTAGTACAGCTCAGTAAGCTGTCAGACCAGAAGACAGCAAGACAATAAAGCTCTGTAGGCAAAGCATTTGCAAGCCTGGAAAGTTGAACCAAAATGGCAAAAAACCTGGCAGCAGTGGCTCTGTAAAAGCACGACAAGGAGAAACAATTAAGTGAGCCAGGGAAAGTGTCCAAGAATCAGGTTGAATGCCAGCAAGGGAATGGGGGGAGAGGAAGCTATCAGATAGGGAGCCAGGAAAGGCTCCAAGGCTCTATAGTGCAGTTTGAAGAACTAAACTGGAAATGCAGGATGCCAAAATGAGTGGAATCGCTTTTCCTCAAAATACAATTTATATTAACTTCAGATGGGAAGGCAAGGAGGAGGTCAGGTGAGGCAGATGCTTCCAAAATTAAACACTTTGCATCAGTGTGTTTGATGAACTGTGCGTTCTTGGGTTAATGGCTACACAAATGCTAAAGACAACATTATTTGTATCATAGCTGTATTTTGGGGGAAGAGGGGAAAGAAAACAACTTGCCAAATTTCAGATGGACTCTCTAGCTGTTTTGTCAAGCAGGAAATTATTATTTCCCCACAGTGCCGCACGACAACGTACAACATGCCTGCTCTCCCTCTAGATCCACACAGTTCAAAGCAGAAAGCACAGCAGAGCTGTCTGAGACTGGGAAAGCTGAACACATTCACTTTCCACAGCCATTAACCTAAATCTCTTTGCAACTAACTTCAGGTTTAGGTTTCCTTACAAAGACTGCTTGCACAACCAAATTTGCTCTCTTGCGTCCTCCTATACCACTTTTTCCACCAGGAGTTAAGGTCTGTCGCTAGCAAATATTTATCCAGAATTTAGGGCATCACAGACTAAACAAAACTGAGTTTGACCATATGTTTTATACCTCCAGACAGACCTGTGCACAGCATATGGTCACACCTTCCTGACAGGTGAGATACAGGCAGGCAGTCCTCTAGCTCAAAGATGGTCAGGGACCACGATGCTGAGTGTCTATGTGCTTCAGATACTTCTTACAAATCCCACTGTGTGGGGTATTGCTGGGGAGGCTAAAAGCAGCACCGTTCTCTCTAAATTGGATTCATGACTACGAATGCAGAAGCAGATTGTATTTTTTTTTTCTGGTTGAAGCCACAAAAGTCAGTTATAGGTGACTTCAAGATACTATACGAACACAGCAAAAGCTGTTTGCTCTGTAATCATGCTAAGATATAAAAGAAAAAACAAGACAAAGGGAAACCTCATACACGGAATAAGAGAAAAAATATCTGAAGAGCACCATCAGGTCTCTGCAAGCATCATTAGACGTTCCTCTGAAGGGATCACGCTCAGTAACACGACCCACTGCTCTGGACCAGGTACCTTTATACCTATGGATTTCCAGAAAGGCTGTCACGCTTTGCTATTAGACAGCTAGCTCTCAGTAGCTTCAAAACCTATACATCTGTCTTTCCACACCCTTGTTTTTCCTGGCATGTGACATAGAACAGGCTGCATTTTTTTAAAGCGTCAAAAATACCGGGAGCTGGAATGTCTTCAGCGTTTTATTTTTAACTGTGTCTAAAAACAGAAACAAAAAGGAAGAGATTTAACGCAGTGTAAACATTCTCTACAGCCTATTTTCAGCGAGGGGCTATTTCCAGACCAAGCCACAGCCATGCCTCACTTTTAGGGGCAGCTGCTACCGGCCTTTTCGCAGCATCCCCTTCAGAGTTACTTCAGCTCTACGTTAAGGCGCAGACGTGCTTGGTGCCTTTGCCACTCTTACGCTCCGAGCAAGCCTGCTGGCTTACAGCGCAACCTCCCGCACGGTCGCGCACGGGGGCAATAAATCAATGCCATCTCCGGGGCAACTCCCCTCCCCAGTCCCTGTTGCCAACGTCTAGACGCGCTGAGCACCGTCTCGAGCAGCAGCAGCAGCAGCAGCAGCAGCAGCAGCAGCCGCCGCGAAGCCGGAGCGAGGCTACAGCCAGCCCACCCGCCCCGACTGCGCGGCGGCGGCGCCGGCAAAAGCGCCCGCCGCCCGCTGGCCCCGCTTCGCGCCGAGTCCCCCCGCCGCCGGCGCCGGCGCTCGCTACCTCGTCGCCGAAGCGCACCACCTTCTGTCCCGTGTTGAGGCGGAGGCTGGGGTAGGAGGCGGGCGGCGCGGCGGGCCGGGAGGCGCCGCGGTGGGCGGCGTAGCGAGCCTGGACGTGCGGCTCCACCAGGCACTTGTCGATGATCTCGTCCTGCTGGCGGGGCGGCAGCCGCTCCCACTCGGGGCCGTAGCGCTCGCGGATCCGCTCCTTCTCCGCCATGATCTTCCGCGCCATAGGGCTCAGCGAGGAGAAGTAGCTGAACCGCTTGCGCTCCCGCTCGTCCAGCGGCCGGTTGCCGTTCATCACCGCCGTACGGGAGGCGGCGATTGCCGCCGCCATGGACGCCAAGGCCACCCCGCCGCCGCCGCCGCCGGTCCCGCACGCACCGAGCCGGGCGCGCTCGCACGGCGTGAATCGGAACGGTAACGGGAACCGCCTTCTCCGCCCGCCGCCTTGCCCTCCCCTCCCCTCCCTATAAAGGCCGGCCGCCGCCCCGCACACCCCGCCTCCCGCACGCCCAGCGCCCGCCGCAGCCCCCGCCGGCCTCCCCCGCGGCTGGAGGAGGCGACGGCAGCCCTGCGTCTGGGAGCCGCGACGGAGGGGGCGAGGCCGCCGCTCCCGTTCGCTTCGGTGTCGCCACCGACCCACGCAGCCACAGCCAGCCCCGTGGGGTCCTCAGCACCGCTCCTCTCTCCTCCTACAGCCCTTCCCCTTCTTGCCCAGAGGGGGCAAGCAATACTATCCCCACTAAGAACTTGCCGGGGCTGGCTAAGAAGCAGCGGAGCCCAGAGCCTGCCTTGCCCAACTCCTAAATAAGTGTTTCTTAACACAGTAAGAAGGTCCATCAGCTCCTGGCCGAAGAGAGTGCCTGTCCCACACACCAGCGTCTGGAGAAATAAGGGCTCTGTATTTTGGTAAAAACTCTTGCACCCCCTCTGTAACAAGTTCATGCAGCAGTAAAACAGTCATTTCAGCCTTCAGAAAATCTTAAAGGGTTTGGGTAGTAGGGGTGCTGTAGGAGAAAGGTTTTCTTCCAAATGGTCCTTTAATTACAAAAGTGAGGAGGAGAAAGTGGTTGGTGAAGAATAATTGCAGCTTAACAGCAGTATCTTAAAAAGAGTGTCTCCTTGCCCGACAGCTCCAGCTTCCTGAAGTCAAGCTGCCAGCTTTAGGAGCAGCTCAGGCACAGAGCTGGGTTCCCTTCAGCCTTAATTAGTTTCTTTAGTTTTCTGACTGATGTACGCACAGGGGGATTGTGTATTAAACTAACTTTCCCTCTAGCACCCTGTTCCTTCTCTTGGCCCTTCTTGCCTGGTGCTGTCCGCAGTCATCTTTATAGACCACGGGCGGCGGGAGTTGTCAGAACTCACTCCCTCAGTGGTGCAGAGATCAGCCCACCAGTGCTGTGTAACACTTGAAAAAAAAAAATGTTGACTAAGACTACCCTTCTGGCCTAGGTGAGGGTTTCTACCTGTCTTTTCCTCAGCCACGTGAGCATAGCCAATTTTATTAGTTGCAACCCAAACTTGCAACACAGTATTTGAAAAATCACAAGATACTTGGGATGAAGTTGTATTCAGTGAAGTAATTCTTGTCCCTTTCCAGTGCTGAGTTCTCCCTGCTTGCTCTTCTGTGCCTCATGTGTACACACAAACCTTCCATAGCCTGCAAATTGTGTTGGCAAATTGCACTAACCTTAGCATGCCTGGCAGCCCACCACTTTGTTTCTCCCTTCCAGGTTAACTCCTCCTTCACCATACAAACACTCTCCTCTCCCATATCAAGACCTAACTTTGTGTGTGACACCTCAGCAAACTCTTTGCCTAATTCCTGGGAGACTGCCAAAGCCTCCTGGCGGAGTGGGGAGAGGAAAGCATTGTTCCTTTCTCCAAAAACAAAGCAAGTTTTGCCAAAGACAGGTAAGTATGTCAGAAGATTTATCCGAGACAAAAATCTGTTTTGCCTTTTGTCCTAGGTAGTGGCATGGGAATTTTTATCTTCAAAATATATTACACAAGAAGACCGAGGCTCAGATTAATAGGTTTTCATGGCTTAGTCTATTTCCCCCCACCTCTTTCTGCTTTAATATTATTCTTAATAGATAAATGGTTGGGGCTGCGATATATTAAATGTTCCCATTTGAGTTCAAATGGTATCGCTAGACCAGCTGTCTAAGATGACAGAGAAGAGGATGGAAAATGATAATTAGATTCCTCCACATATCTGGTTCTTAGGAGGCAACTGCAGTTCTCCAAGTCATCGCATACCAGCCCAGTTATATAATCCTGTTTTGTTTGTTAAACTTGTTTGAGAGCATTCGACATGAGCTTGCTTTCTTAGTCATCTGTATCACGCCCAGAGAAAGCAGCTTCTGAAACATGTACACATACTCTCAAAGAGACGCAACATATGATACTAATGAAAGATCAAGAGAGGGAAGGGGTGACATCTTTTTGTCTCTCAGCAGGGGGATGGGCATGCAGTCCGTCACAGGAGTGAGAGAAATGAGGAGAATGAAACTCAGACAGCTTGTATGTGGTTGATTTGTCCAAGGAATCTTCAGCACCCTTCCTCCACTGCCCCAGTCTAAACCCTACAAGAAGCAGCCTCTGATTTCACAGTTGCAAGGACGGTCTTGGTCAGTGCCAAAACTGGTTTCCCCTTTCTCAGCAAATAATACAAGGTATGACAAAACTTACAGGCTTAAAGGAAAGATCATAATATTAGAACACAATC
This sequence comes from Urocolius indicus, assembly GCA_013401255.1. Classification (NCBI taxonomy): domain Eukaryota; kingdom Metazoa; phylum Chordata; class Aves; order Coliiformes; family Coliidae; genus Urocolius; species Urocolius indicus. Next base: position 345,964 of record WBNH01011629.1, on the reverse strand, counting down.
AAGGCATAAAGTTAGGCACCTCCTCCTGGCTACTGTACCTGTTTCTCCATTAGGGAGACAGAAAGTAACAACTCCTTTGCTCAATACTGAAATCCAATAGAGGTTTCCAAAACTTGTAAAGCTTTAAATAGAAGACATCAAAGAAGCAAATAATGTTTCTAGTGGGATAGTAGAAAGCACTCAAGGAAGAGGATGGTGGGAAAATAACTTTGTCACAATTGGACAGCAACCTGATTCTTTCCATGAAATCTCAAAAGCCTCCCTTATCCTTAATGTGGAAAAAACCAAAGCCTGCTTTCACCCTTTACAAAAATTCAGATCAAGAAAGTTTAAAATTCATGTTCATTCATACCAGCCAGACAGGTGGTCAAATTTGCCTTCATGATGGTTAATGAACCTTAGGTCTGTATTGGAATTTTCTTTTTTTTTTTTTTTTCTGATGAGTTTTACTTACTCAGAATGACCTTACCTATCCTTCAAATTCTTGCAACATTACAAAGTGTATTGGTGCTCACTAATGGCTAACAACTTGGAATCCAAACAGGTGTTTCCCCAGCTTTCTAGATTTTCTTGCATTTGGGGCGCTCATCTGTTATGCATTCCCTGACCGGATATATGTACCTGAAGTTGCTGCAGAATTTACCCTGCAGACAAGCAGAAGAGAAAAACTGGCTTTAGGGAAAAAAGGGCTGAGGCAGTGGGCATGCCATTTGCTTTCTGGTATTTGCAAAACAAACATTGCTTGCTACATTCAAAATATTGCACATTCGGTCATTCTTCTCTGGTCTGGCAGTGGGGTCACTATTTTTTTTTTTTTAATCAAATCTAACCATGTTATCACTGTAGCTCCAGTATGGTCCATGCAAATATTGAAACAGATTCTCAACCTACTCTCAGACATACCAGAATTAGGATTTAAAGCATCTAACAACAACAACAACAAAAGATCTGCTTCCTATTCTTTTCCCTGCCTTCGTACATACATAACTTGTGCTGTGCTTACAAGTCTGGTAACAGTACCATAAGTTAATATTCCAACTTCTTGCTATACTAACAGCTTTTTTTCTTAGGGCAGAAGACACAGACAGCAACAGTTGTTTCAGCAATAGTTTGCAAAAGGTATTATGTGGAAGGCAGGCACATCCTTTCCCCACTCTTGAATTTTCAACATACAATCTTAGAATATAACAAAAAGTTCATGAAAAAAAGTTCCCATGGGTATATGTATGCACCACTGGCTTAATCTGAATCGGGAGCACACTTTTGGAGTGACTTCTCATTTTCACCACTTACCACATTCTGGTTCACAGAGCAGAGAGGTTTCACAATACAAGTTGTTGCATCCAAAAGACATCCAAACTGGAAGATGCATTGCTAACACACACTCCAAACACGGCCAATGGCCAGTTCATAAACTAGACAAGCAGACAGAAGTAAAATCTCTGAAATGAGCATAATGTGGGAAGTGAGCTACTTATTCTGGGAGGGATGCACTGTTTGTTAAAGTAGATATTAAGCATCTGCTTTCTGGGGTTCATCTTCTATGCTTCTGAAAATTTATCACACATAGAAACACCTGGGTCTCTAGCTACCCACAGCTGTCCTGTTCTGCCAGTGACCAAGGTAATGGAATCTCACATTCCATCAATAGGGCTTTTCTTATAATAGATGTCAGTATTTGCAGCAGCTTCTAACTTAACTTGTGGCACTTCCCTGCTCCCCAAACTTGAGACACACACATGCAGAGCTCACTTTGATAATTACTTGTGGGGAATAATCAAGAAAAGACCCTCCAATTCAACAAATCCACTCTGTTTTCAGTGCCACTTTTACAGCAGGTCACCTGTATCAACGTTCTTGGTGCTTTGCTGCACTTCCTTCTTCATTAAAGAAGGGATTATGTTGTACTCAGAGAAAAGCAGCCACAACATTGCTACTCACATGCTTGGGGTATGCAGGATGTCTTCCCCTGTAGTTGACAGCTAAGGTTAAACCACAATGGAGCTCAAGCTGAAATCAGTATAGTTCAGCTAGGACTGACCAGGAACAATACCTCCAGAATGTTGCCAGGCCCTTCAACAAAAACAGCCCAAGGAGCCCTAACTAGCTCTTCCCAATATACTGTCAATCCATGGATAGCTTTTGCCAAGAGGTGCTTGGAAAAGAAGACTGATGCAGAGTCGCTGCGTGAGTCTGTCATGTCAGACATTTACTCACCAGGAGTGTCATGGTTTAGCAAGGAGTTGCTTTTGCTTGGTAACAGGGGGAGCGGGTTGCAGTGAAGACCCGGTAAAAGTTTTTTAGACTCTCCCCCGACTCCTGGGTTCAGACCCACCCCCCGGCCTGGCTGGGCCAATCTGGCGCCTCTGCGATCACTATTTAGGGACGGCAATTTGAGGTGCCAGGCAGGAGGTGTAAGAGTG
>WBNH01011629.1:300680-343336 GCA_013401255.1 Urocolius indicus | reverse complement strand
TTAAAGGGCTGGTCGGACTCTTCATCTCTGTACCATTCTGTGTTGTTTTGTTTTGGTTCTGGTTTTTGGAGTTTTATGTTTTAGTTGGTATTAAATTGTTTTCTGTTTTTCTTCCCCAAGCCGAGTAGCCTGGTCTGTTTTGTCCTGCACCTTAAGCGGCAATTAAGCCCTCCCTGCTCTTTAGCAATCCTCAAGTCTCCGGTACTTGAGGCTAATCGTGGTCTTTTGTTCCCTGATGGGCCTAAACCAGGACAAGGAGCCAAACTCCAAATATGTCTCTCATTTGTTTTTGTGTCCAAATGATATTTTCCTGAAACTCCTTCTTTTAACCTGACATCTGTTCCTTCACTGGATTGCATTACATGGAATGCCTGTGTATTTACCAATCACTCACACATGGACAGCTTATGAAGTTTTCCAGGCAGAAGACAAAGCCTTTGAAAAAAAACACAAATGGGAAGTAACATAGTGGTATTTCCAATACATATTACCTTTTCTCTTTTGTTTTTAATAAATTTTCACTTGCAGTATGTTCAGATCATAACTGTAAACCAGTTTCTTAATGCTCTTTGGTTTGGCCTTTGAACACCTGTATTTCCTGTTAGAGTACAACTCAAGATAATAAATCAGCTGTTCTGCTTCTTTTTTCCTTTTCAATAAAATTGGTGACTGAGAGATTCCTTTTATTCTAACAACAACTAATCAATTAAGATTAAAAAAACCCCACAACAACGAAACCATTTTGACCATAACCTCCCCTTTAAAATAATTTATGAAGCAATACCTCTTCGCCTTTTATTTGTATAAATTATACAACAACTATAGTTTTTTTTAGACAATGAGATGAGTCTGTATTTAGTACTTCAATCATCGTTCTCAGGGTTGGAAAAGTCTCTGATACTGATGGTAGGCTCTTGTAAGCAGGTGAAATACTGAAAGAGGAGGAAAAAAAAAAAGAAAAATTATGTCTTTTGCTGAGTTTTATGATTTACCTGGAAGTTAACACATTAGCTTTTACTTCTCTTCATCCCATTCTCCCACAAATTTGGGATCTGAAGAATCTGTTTCCTACAACCAGTTCTTGCTTCTCACAACTCCCCACTCACTTTACAGAATGGAAATAATGACTACAAAAAAAAGCCTTCAGAAGGGGCTGAAGTTAAAGCAAAATTGTATTGCTCTAAGTCTTCAAGCCTTATTTACCTTACTCATTATTCTTCTTCTACCATAGACAAATTAGCCACTTTGGTTAATCACCTTCATGTTACAAGTTCTTTGGGCTGTGGTTCTACAGATACTTTTCTCCTGCTTCATCAAGCAAAGCTAACTTCAGCATCTCCTCCACTCTGGCTCATTCCTCACCCATTACGTATCTCTCAGTTGAGCCAGCAGTACTATTGGTGGGACTCTGCTATAACACAGTCTCAGTTAAAAAAATAAATTTGGGTTTTGGCAAGGTTATTTTTAACACAAATCAGTTCTCTGCTAGGGATCCCCACAAATTTCCACAGTACACAGAAGGGTTTGAAACAAATAGGTAGGGTTGAAAAGGCTGAAGCTGACTTTGCTCCCAAGAGAGGAATTCCCTTGGCAAATTCCTTTGGTAAAGATATATCTTAAAGAAAAAACAAAGACATGAACAGAGGAATAAGAAATATGTAAATCAGGATATTTACCATTAAAAAATGTAGGATCCATAAATATTTTATATTTCCAAGACAACCAAGTCACAGTATTTGTGCAGACTACTTTTAATAAAAGCCACAACGTGCTACACTGTAGTTTAAAAATGTCACTCTGTAACAAATGCTGAATATTACTGCATTTACATGTAGATTTTTAGCCTAATAAAGATGTCCTTGAGTCTTCTTAATAGCCTTCTTCATTTAGGAAGAGATTTTAGAATCTAGTGAAATTTGCCAGGCTGAGAACCACTGATAATAAAGTTAAACAACACTACTCAGTACAAAGTACTAACAACTGCTGCAGAGTTCCTCAGTACCTCAGGTTGGACTAGACCTCAGGGGGTCTGTGATCTTACACTCTGCTCAAAGCAAGGTCAACTGTGAAGTCAAACCAGGGTTTCAGGGCTTTATCCTGTCAGGTCCTGAAAATCTGCAGGGAGAGAGCCTGCACAGCCTCTCTGGGCAGCCTGCTGTGCTGTTTTGATAACCCTCAGGGTGAAAAGACTATGCTAAGTATGAGCCTTGTGTCAACTCATGTTGTCTTTTACCCTCCCACTGCCCAGCTCCATTTTCTCAATACTCACAGGACTACAAAGCTGCTGTTAGGTTAAAGCCTTCTCTTCTCCAGGCTCAACATGTCCAATTCACTCCCGTTAAAGGGACATGCTCCGGCCTCCTAATCATTATGGTGGCTTGCTACTGAATCTGCTTCAGTTTATCATAGTCTTTATGGCAGCTGCCCCTAAACTGGATGCAGTAATCTAGGTATGGTCTGAAGTGCTGAGTAAACCCCTAAATCCAATTATCCAAACAGCTTTTTACTTGTCTATCTGTCCATAATGTAACATCTTGAGCAGCTGTGGGAGTCCTTGCTGAAAATAAACAGCATCAATTGCTGTCTTTACATCCCCCAAATCTAGTCATTTTACCACAGAAAGGAAACATCTTGAGTCATGCAACATTTGATAAACCTAAGTTGACTGTCCCCAGTCACCTCCTCCATATACCCTGAAATGCTTTCCTAGAGGACTCACTTCATGACTTTCCCAAGTACCAAAATGAGGCTGACCAGCCTATAGTTTCCCTGGGTTGTTGTTCTGGCCTTGAAGATAGATGCAAGACTTCCTTTCCTGCAGTCACTAAGAATGTTCCCTGATGTACAACCTTTCAGAGATTACAGATGACCCTTGTAAGGGCACCAGCCAGTTCTCAGCACCCTTTAAAGTCTATTGATCCTGACTTGAAGAATCCTGTAACTGGCTTTGTCTCTAGCCCAATTATTAATTTTGTATGGAGAAGAACCATTAAGGGACACAAATGCACCAGATTAATAATACTGACGAGGAATTAATGTGTTTTGTATTCAAAATAAACCAATATGAAAATCAAAACCTTTAAGTGTGATACAAAAATTTACACAATTATACTAAGTAACAGAAATCTGTATATTCAAAACTTCTATCTACTATGAAAATACTTATTCTTTCATGCTATTTTAATTTGGAGAAAAAGTCATGACTCTTAATATATATAGCTTGAAGAGATCTATAAGAATGGAAAAAAAAAAATCCCTCACTAACCAAGTTAAAGTTTTCCTCTGCTTTGTTCACTCAATCACCAGATTTACTAATGATTAAAAAAAAAGCAATAAAAAGGCAAATTTGACCACTGGATCAAATAAGGAAAATAGTAACTCAATTTATTTTCTTAGAGGACAACACTCACATAACTAAATGCTGGTAGTCTGTTGGACTAGGAACACACTAATGTGCGTGTAAGTTCAAATCTTGCCTTATCAATCCCTAAACAGTGTTAAAGAACATGGAATCATGTACTAAACTAATAATTTCTAAATAACATTTTTCATAACAGTTTAGATTTTACACAAAGTCTTGAATATTTGATTTTCCCAATCCCCATCTTAACAAAAAGACTTACCTTTTTAGATTCATCCAGCTCCTTGCTATTTTGCTAAAAGCTTCAGACCCCGGTGCTGTCATTGCTTCAAAATCAACCAGCTGAAAACCCAACAAAATAAAAAAGATCTTAAGAAATTATTGAAATTTAAATTCTCCACTTTTAGGAAATTAATCCTCCAATATTCTTAACATATAAATTAAACTTTAAAAACATATCCCTTCCTTTTGTGACAACATGCAGTTATTCAATTTTTTTTATCTCTTAACAAGAGTAAAGTAATGAGTCAGTACCAGAAAATATTGTCTTTAGTCCTTTGTTGCAATGTACAAATAAAAGGGGGACATTTCTCATTTCTACATACCGTCTTCTGCAAATTATTGTATCATCTGATAGGTAGATTTATATTGGACTTTTTAGACATCCTGTATTACTTTTTTCCACAGTGGGGTTTCAGACAAATTTGACTACAGATAACCAAGAACTCGGTGCAACTTTGGCTGAATTCAAGGAAGGGTTCTGAGAGCATGCTGCCTGTATTCTTGGTAAGACACGAATATGCTTACCATGCTCAGAATACCTCACCCCTCAGTACCAGTTTGGAAGTCAGCATGTGTGCCAAGTACTAAAACTCTCTGTGGGTTTGCACACCCCACCACAACCAATATTGAAAGCTACACGGGCTGTGGCTACTATCTGACCTACCTTACACTACTGGGACTCTTGACTACTGGGCATCTTTATTTTCACAACAATTTTATAATGTATGCTCTCATAAGCTTGGGATCAGAAATACCCTTCTGAGTATTCTGGCAAAAAACAAACAAAAAAAACCCAAAAAAACCCCACCAAAAAAATCCCCACAATAACCCAGAAATAAAAATCCCTGTTTCCTTCAACAGGGGAAAACAATTTGCTTCAGCTGGTGAAAACTTTTCTAAAAAGTATAGTTTGTTCTAATCCAGGCATTCTGTTTCAGGGAAAAACCCACAAATGTGTCCCCAAAGCTTCCTGTTAAATCAGAAATCCTGCTTTTTAGTAACCTTGCATAAAATCAGTCAGCAAAATGCACTACACTGTTAAGTCCTACAAAGATGCATAAGAAAACCCATATGAGTTTTCTGCCTTAGCTTGAACGGTGAAGACATCAGCTTAATGCCATACTGAAAAAAAAAAACCAACCCAAACAACTTTCTTGCTACTAAGCAAGTGTAGTTTGCTCTTAAAAGCTACTGGCAATTCATTGTACTGAAAGGACAAACTTCATTGTTTTCAGAGCTTTCTAGAACAAAAGAGAAAGTTGCTCTTCTGTTATCTGTGCAGAATATTTTCTATAACAGCTTTGATTCTCGCTGGAATTTCACTGATTATTTTTCCAATACATTAAAGAGAATTGCTGTCACTCCTTTCTTGCTGAAAAGGTACCACAGCTAACAGATCAACAGTTAATAAAGGGTTTCCCTTTCATTATTGGTATAATACTGAAATGTAGTCACTTAAAACCTAGGACTTATTTTAATTGAAACAGAATTTTGAGGGAAAGGAGAATCAAGAGAAGTTGCAAATCCATTTCTACTTACCAAGCCCTAGATGCTCTAGAATACTTTGAGAGCAAACATGGAAAGTTTCTGCTGTATGCCAGAAGAGTCACTAGTTCTGCCCAAGGATTCTCCGAATCCTTCTTAAAAGAAAGCTGGAAAGACCAGCTCAGCACACTAGAAATGCTTCAGTTACAAAAAATGTAATTACTGTGGAACAAAACCTGCTACAATATGACTAACAGAATTATTGTACATACTGTCTCTATACCTCACTTGCTGCCAGAACAGCAACGAATTTTTCAAAACTCTCAGGCTGCAAGACCTCATAGTTTACTGAAGATGTGTTACCTGCGTACAAGTGTGCAACTTCTCTTCATTCTACAGCTCTTTCCTCACATTTACAAATATTGCTTCCTTCATCAAGGCCAAACTACTGTTATTTTCATACTTGCCTTGCCTTTAGGGATTTTTCCTGCTACTTCTTTTCCACTTGCCATTAGTGCTCCCATGACCACTGAATAAGCTATCACACTATGACAAACAAAAAGAAAACAAAATCAAACTCAACAAAGTAAAGTCTTTCCATAATGCTATTTTAAACCAAAAACGAAATAGAATATAGTATTGTTTTTCACAGAACACTAGTAAAAATTACTGTGCTGGTTATAAGTAGAAACAAGAATCAAACACCTGAAGAGGTGAAAACACTTATTTTCCAGCACCATTGACATGAAATTATTATCCTATGGAGTTTAACTACTGAAAAGCACTGCTTCTGAAGTAAACAGAATCATAATTTAAGGCTTACAAATTCTTATAGACTCCAGTGAGTTTAAAAGAAAGCAAACTCCTGTTCCCAAGAAGCTTAGCTGGGGCCCAGAAGAGTTGCAGCAGAACTAGAGGCACTGTAAAGCTGTTCAATTACTATCAAATTTAATTAACTTAGAATTTCTGATAATTTTTACATTAAGAAAACAAAACAATATTGAAGTTATCTCAAAGTATATTTAAATCTTGAATATATCTTTCAGTAAAGTTTCTTGAATGAAGCTAGAGTGGTTAACATAATATGCATTAGGAACTCAAACACTACAATTTTTAAATTGACACTCTTCAATCCGTGAGCTGAAGGCTCTAAATAAATCACTCATCAGCTATAAATAGTTACAATCAGCAATTAGAAACTAGCTTTTAAAACAGTACTAAGTCAGTATCCATTGTCATGGCAGCACAGAATGAGACCGTGCAGGACAGACAGCTCAACCCAGAGATTTTTTAGCTTTTCTGTATTAAAAATACTGCAACTCATGGACATTTTACAGCATCACATCCAACACAGGCATGACAATCACTAACCTAGATCCTCTTGAAAGTGGCATTAAGTTATAGAAGTAATAAACTAACGACAGGATCAAGTTGCAAACAGCATCTACNAAAAAAAACAACCTAATAAACAACAAAAAAAAAAAAAAAAAAAAAAAAAAAAAAAAAGTTAAAGATAATTTAATAGTCAGGTAGCATCATATAAAGGATCACGTGTTGGAAAGTCTTTCAGTACTGTCATTAGGGTTTCTAGAAGAGCCATGTCAAATGTGAAAAATGTCAAGCTGAGAAGTTGAAGTCTGATTAACAGGTGTTTAAGTAAATCGGTTTTTTATATCTTTAAATTTTAAGTGAAGCATAGTTCGTCTATTCCGTGTTAGAAGATGAAAAATTAGAAGTAAACGCTCATAGTCAGGTTCTCTTTGCAATATGAATCAACACAAACTAGTGCTTCTTATGATCTCATGTTACTTCTCTTCTTAACGTGTATCTGCCATAAGCCAAATCCTAATCACTGCTTATAAAGTACATCAAGGGAATTGGACAGCCATTTTTTCTGTAGTGTCTGGTGATAGAACTAGGGGTAAGGGACAAAAGCTGGAACACAAAAAGTTCCATTTAAACACAAGGAGAAACTTCTTTGCTGTTCAGGTGAGGGAGCCCTGACACAGGCTGCCCACGGAGGGTGTGGAGTCTCCTTCTCTGGAGGTTTCCAAACCCTCCTGGACATGTTGTTCCTGTGTGATCTGATCTAGGTAGATCTGCTTTAGCAGGGGAGTTGGACTGGGTGATCCCTAGAGGCCCCTTCCAACCCCTACCATTCTGCGATTTTCTGAAACAGTCAACACAGATCCATGAGAAAATATCAAGAAAATAAGAAGGGGAAAAATGAAAAACAAACAAACAAACAAAAACCCAATGCACTGATACTGAGGCTGTGTCCAGACTCTGTTACTGCAGCAAATCATAGCAAATTTTAGTGTAACGAATCGAATTATGGCATCTTATTATGGTATTTGTCATAACTGTGTTTAAGCAGACAGTCAATTTTATTACTTAAGATCTCTGTCAAAAATTACTAGAACAGTTACTGTTAAACAGAAGGTATAAAAACATAACAGAATTTTATCAAGGAATAACCTCTATTAGAACAGCCTTACCCCCAGTTCTGCTGAAAGAATTAGAATTTTTCCTTTAGCTGTTAGGTCCTTATATAGTGCATCTATTTCTGCATGATACAGCTGTGTTCTCTCTTCTGTTGTCTGAGTTTCTACTGAAAATAGTATGTTTCCCACTCTATCAAGCAGGTGAAAAAAAAGACAGTTTTTGAACAGAACTTGATACATAATGTAACATCCAGTATAAACTACAGATGTCTACAGTTAAATATCACATCATAACCTTTTTCCTATATTTTTTCCTTAAGCAGAAGATTATGTGCATTTCCTCTCTTTTAATTAAAAAATATTGCCAAAGTTTTAAAAATATATAAATCCCTGAATGAAGAACATTTGGACACATTGTAAGTTTGTCTGAAACAATGTCCTCAAATGAACAAATTATTTACAAAAATGCCACTAGTGAAAACCAAAACCCACTTTACTCCAGCAGAAATTACATCTGTGATTAATTGTTAATGCTTCATCATCCCTTAATCCACCTGAACCCTTGGAAATGGCAAACATACTTATCTCCCGTTATGGTAATTGTGAATCCATCATATTCTTTCCCTTGGTCTTTGAGGCTGGGGACTTTTGTATTCACAGTAAACCCATCTCTTGTTTTACTGTTAAACTGCTTTCAAAAGGAAAAAAAAGTTAAGAGTGAGCAGAGGCAGAGTGAACAGAGGCCTAGCTATTGTTTTGAAACACTTAAATGGTGCAGAAATGAAAACAGACAAATTGAAGAAACAGGAGAAAGTTGTACAGATTTCTCTAAAGTTGCATGTTGATAGTAACCTCCTGGTGTAACAATGGGAAATGCAAAAGTGGCAATTTCAGAGCCTGTTTTATGTTTCAATTAAGAAGTGGCTGCACTAATCAAATGTGGATTCAAGAACACAGCTCCTGACAACAGTTTCTTAACTGTCATCCAGTTCAAATGAATGTTTATCCTCATCAGAAAGAAAAATATGACAAAGTTAAAATAATGTAGCTTTGTAAAATTCTTACTGTAGCCAAACAGTTGCATAAACTAGGCAAAACTGTATTTAAGCAAAGTCAAAAATCCCTGCTTTTGACATACAACATTCCCCAGCTACCCAAATAACCAAACTACACTGATATCAGCAGACGTTCATTTTATGCAGGCACTATTAACAACTATTTTGCAACAGTGTTGAATAAATTACTTGGGCAATTACTTAAGATAGAATGTTTCATTCAGGAGGTTTTGTTTAAAAAGAATCTGCATTTATTTTGAAGAACCCAATCTAAATGCCTTTAATGAGAAACAGCATTGCACTTCAGTACAATTCAGAACATGATACAGGAGACAGATCAGAGAGAAACAAAAACCAGGAAGAATATTTGTTGCCAGTTGAGACATTTATTTTTATCTAAGTCACATATAGTCCTCTATGGTTATATATTTTTGTCATCCTCTTGGAGGAACTTAACACTTTTAGGTCCACTAATAGCACTATTTCTGGCCTAGAATTCACCCACCATTAGTCATATTAGGTGATCTACAGGGCTCTATTTCCACATTTGTGTGTCAGTAGGCAACTTACTGTCATCTTAAGTTTAAAATGCTGAAACTTGACTGTCTATTCACCCCAATATCTACTACTTCTTCATCACAAGTTTTTGTTTAAGTTCAGTTAGTATCCACTTGGCTACATCTTGGAAGGCCAAGAACAATGGGAGTATGTGAAGGATCTCCAAAATTGTGGTATGTTCTTTGAAGACATTTATATTAGTACTACATGTTAAAAACACTATACAAAAGTTTAGTGCTTGAGTCATGTAGCTTCTGTAAAGATGTCTACAGTACACACTACTGTTAACAAATCCAAACCCAGACAGACTTATTAGCAGCAGCAGCAATATATCTTCAAAGAGCTCTGATCTAAAGCAATCCATCAGCTTTGCTCAGATATGGAATTGCAATGTGGACACATACGATAACAAGCCAATGAGTTAGTCTTTATTTACAGTGATTGCTTCTTCCTAAATGTTATTCTACTGTAAATAAAATCCAGTGCAATCCTTTAAAAAGAAATACTTTGTAACAGTGCTTCCTCAAACCCAAATACTTAAATGCTGCTCATCCTTGATTAATTTGAGGCAGAGAGCGAAGACCTTTTACTTAAGCCCAGGTGAATCCTTATTACTTGAATTGAGGTAAGGTCACAAAAAATTTTGCATGCCACATAACCAAAGCCTTTCTACAAAGACCACCACTAGCAAGAAATAAACCTGCAGGTTTCCCCAGTCCTTCTCTGACAGTCTTCCAAAGCACAAGAACATAAACCAAGATTTCATTTCGGATTAGCTGTCAGTCACTAAGGGTAATTATTCACCATTTCCCCTTGCCAGCCCTACCACCTACTGACCTGCACCAATAAACATAAGGTAAAGAGAGTTTCCATGTTCCTAATCTTTCAGACATGCATTTTCAATTCTTTCCTTCATACTGTACAGGCATACCGTGAACCCATTTTGGTGGATATGACCATAAACCCTTGCAGGTGACAAGGTTAGCTTCAAAGAATTACATATCACACATCAGTAGATATCAAAGAGAAGGTCATACCCTACATATCCAGTTTTGAAATAGCTTGAGTTTGTGTGTCCAGTTATTCATTTTAAGCTTATATACAATGGTTATATTCTGAGGAACTGTACACACCTCCCAGAATGTATTTCAAAGTTTTTATCTTATTTTGAAGTTTTTCTTAAATTTACCTTCATTATGGGAAGAAGATCTTCTACTTTATGTACCTTTTCCAAAGCTTCTCGAACTTCTAGTAGTCCTTTGGGATTATTGGCACTGGGAAGAAAAAAAAGACAGGAATCAAAATGTAGCAACACATGTAGCAATTCTGGATATCCATTTACCTTCAATTTAATAGAACATGGTTTTGAAAGCTTAGTTATTTCTTTTCTGAAAATTAGTTCCTTCACAGTTGGCCATATGCTGTCCTGTTCTTCAAAAAGCAATTTCCTCCTATATCAGCTCAGCCTATTTTTTTTCAGCTTCAAACCTCAAACATTAGGTTTATCTTATTCATTTGCCATAGGCTGCTGTAAAGCATTAAACAGTGTTTGGCTGAGAGGGTGTGGGCATGGGGGGGTTGATGAATAAAGATGGAAGAACACAGTTAGTGTTAAACAATTCTTCTCAAAATATAAGCATCTGTGTAACCTCAAAAATATGTGAATACTACAGATGTAGGCACAGCTGGACAGTGAATTGTTTGAATGAGAGTTCAAAGCTGTTGAACTAAAGTTCTAATATTTATTAGTTAGTTTAAAAGCAGATTTTAAAACTCATAGCAGAAATTGCTCAGGTTTAAGGTCAAATGCTGCTGGTTTGCTTTGAACAAACTTTCTCCTAATAGAAGATAGAATTCTCAATTACTACAGAACTTAAGTGTCTTCAAAACTACCACATATTTTCTAAAACTTTAGTGTTTTCAACAGTTTTAAGGGATATTTAGTTAGAACATCGGACCGAAAACAGAACTCAATATTTAGTAAGAGTTATCAGATCAAGAAAAAAAAATAGAAAGTTTAAAGCTAGAAAAGTTTCTTAATTAACATTGTCAGAACACTGTTGCCCCAAATAAGCCACAAGTTTGAAATAGATGCCAACATCAATTTTCAGATTACATTGAGTCACATTCTTTCATTCAAGATTCTACAACTGTCTTCTGTTCCTTGACAAAGTCTACCAACCTATACACATAATAGGTAGTAAAGATCCTCTGTTCTCTTAAAACTACTTGTCAAATCCCAGTTTCAGTTAAAATTACCTTTCATATCTTCTCTTTTTTCCTCACTCCTACTACCTAATAAATTAATCTCAATATTCAGAGAAATTGTACTCTATTCCACCAGGAGGAAACCCAACAACTTTAATAAATCATATATTTAGAAATTATTGAGACTCCCTCTTGCCAATACTGTGGGTACAAATTCAACACCATTACTACTTTCTATGTATACTGCAATTCAGAATGTTTTTTCTTACTTAAGTTTCTTTACCTGACAATGAATAGAGTTCTGCGTTTCTGATAGGAAACAAGACAACTATAAATATTAAGAAAACCAGAGCTTACTAAAATGAAAATGTTCCTTCTCAAAATAAGTATTATGTAAATTTCAAATCAAATGGGAAGTGAAGTAGGGAAAAAAAAAGGTAGTAATTTACCCATGATAAACAAGGATCCTGTCTTTGATGAAATGAAGAATTTTCTCAAAATATTCCAAGTACCGCATGTTAATGACCTGTCCCCTACAAAGAAAATATAAAAGGTTTCTTAAAGCTTTGGTTTTCAAGATACCATTCCTGGGCTGAGAAAAAAAAAAAATTACTCATTAATATTTGGCAGAATTTTATCCACAAATCTTTTGTAAATTAAAGGAATGACCTAGAGGTTTGTCTGAAGTGGTGAACTGCCCATCCTCTATTTTGAGTATAGAATTCACAGTGAAATTGCAAAAGCTCATGTATTGTTAGCATTGGTGTTCTCTGATAAAACTACATTTCATGCCTGTTTCCACATTTTGATTGTGTCCATGTCCAGTAAACCTTACCTATAAGTTTGTCCAAGGATATAATCTTAGACATTTATACTCATAGATATTGCAGAAGCAGGAGAGAATTCTCAGTCTACACACTGAGAACCAACACTCTCCAGTTTGCCTATATACACTGATATGCTCTGACAGTCCATATGTATTTTTCTTTATTGATCTATGTCCCTCTATATTGAATAATTTTACATTGACTCCTAAAAGTTACAAGTAGCAACTGTTAAAAGAAAGGATCGAAAAGGCGGTGTTTTTTCCCCTTGAACTACTCAGGAAAAAAAACAAAACAAAACAAAACAAACCATTAAAAACTTGGTAGAAAGCTGCTAGGATTATAACCACTCAGAGGAAAAATTACATACCATTATTGCATTTGTAGAAGTCCTCCTTCTTCTCCCAGTCTACAAAACAAGATTTTATAAAGCAAGTGTTATCGCTCTCTGAGGAAGCAAAACCACTGTCAATCACAGGAAGGTGTGTACAGCTAGCTTTTTTCCATTCTAAGTGATTTTTGTCAGCTTAAGTACCTGTCTAATGTCTCACTCAGCCTCACACTTTTGTAACCCTAGTCTCAGAATAGCAGCAGAATTGGTCATTTACATATCTCTACATAGGAAAGGGAGGTAGGGAAAGCAGAAGGATAAAGACAAATTCATATAATGTTATTTGCCCTTGTTGTACGTCCCATCATTTTCCATCTGTATTAAAACAGTATCTGTACAACAGGCAGAAGCGTGTCAGTATAAAGAATCGGATTTTCCTTTAACGGCATCTTGGAGAACACATCCAAATCAGATCTATCATTCTGTAAGGCCATCTAGAAACACTAGGACCAAGAAAGGCTTTTGGTGGGTGGTCAGAAGTGATTTTTTTGTTTATTCCCACTCTTTCTCCTTGTTTAATAAACACTACCATCAAGAATCCAAAGTAGCAGTGTTCCAGAGAGTATGTTCATTTCTTGGTAAAAAATATTAAGCAATTCAGTAATGTTTAACTGATTCCAAATCCTTGCTTTGCCTATGAAAATAACTTCAGCTTTTAAAAACATTTCTCCACTTTAAATGAAACTTGGTAGCTCTGACCATTTAAGCCATAAAGAAGATAAGCCAAAGTCACATAGACCCATGAAGAAGTAGTGACAGTTGATGTATTTGCATCTTGAGAATTTTAAGATTCAGCAGTCTATTAAACACAGCTCAGTGCAAGAAGCTTCTTATAACTTTAACAAAAGTTTTCCAGACTGATTCAAAACAAAGAACATTTCTGTTTTCTCACAATTGCCCAACATTTTGCCACTCTGGAAATGAATCTGTAATTCAGCAATCACTGAATGCTAGTGCCTCCAGACTAAGATTCATTTGACAGGAGTCACTGATTAACATGGACTTCAAATGCAAAGAATTCTGAGTAAAGAAGATGGTTATGTTAACAGATGCCTAATCCAAATGTTTTTGCACACTGATTCTGATATACAATTTACAGCAAACAAAATCCAGAGACACTTTGAGTTCAGCACATCTAGATCCTTTACAAATACTGAGAGAAGACCCAAATGCTATTGTTAAATTTATTTGTCTGAACCGTTTATGTCTTTGTACACTTAATAACCATGAGGCTGCCATTTCTCAGCGTAAACAATCTGTTACACCTGGTTTTCAGGTAGCCATGCTATAGAAAAAAAATCAGCCTTAGTCATTCAGTTACAAGAATAACTTTCAAATCATAAGCCAAATATACAGCAACGCATGCCTTCCTGAAAATAGTCAAAGGACCATAAAGTCACCTCAGTTATCAGTGAAAAGGTGTTAGCTCTGCAGCTTATTAACGTCTTTAATCAGCAGTTGTTTTACAGTCGAGTAATGCAAAATTATGCATATCTGCATAATCCATTTGTACAATCCATTAAGAGTAAATTGTCCATAATGGACTAGAACATGCTTCAAAAGAAAAATAAAATCAATTTAAACCCTCAAGCTGTTACTAGTTAATATATTAATTTATTTTATCTTGCATCTCATGTGAAATTATCAGCAGAGAATCCAAAAGCAGAAAAACACTTCTATGGAAAGCTGACCAACAAAAGCAGCTATGTCTATAGATGCAGAATGATTTAACAAATACAGGCTTTGAGAATCAAAAAGTATGCAATCACCATCCAGTACTGAAGTATGATCAACTCATAAGGCAGCAGTATTTAGGCTGCTTCAAATCTATTATTAATTCCAAAAAAGTGCCAAATCAGTTTTCAGAAAACCAATACTGAGCTATCAAAAGAGCATGACCAAAATGCTGATGACATCCCAAAAATCTAGACTGAGCCAAACGCAAAGCGGTTAGAATTAGGTTCACAGTGAGCCTACTATTCTGAATGTTTGCAAGCTTATTTCAGATTTCTGTGCAATAACCAAAACAGCAAATCAAAAGTTTTGCTAGCATTCTCTAATGAGAAGAAAACAAGTAAAGTACTTTGGTAAGAAGTGAAAAATAGAATTGCCATCAGAGAGATCCTGTACAGAGACACATTTCCCCAGATTAAACGTTCAATGTTACTTTCAGCATGGCAACCAAGTGTTGTTACATGAAAGCCCTTCTGCCAGCAGAGATCACCTAGAAATTAAGTTTTTACTCTCCTATTTAAAATAACCACGGGAAGAAACAGATGAAGTATAGAACACATTCTTGTCTCGAAGTACAGATGGTTGTGGTTTCTGCTGCATTGTACATGTTAGAAAATGCAGTAACAGCAAAAAATGGACAGAGCTTGGAGCCCAAATGTACCACATGGGCTGAGGGAAGATGGATGCCTCAGCATAAGTGTTCAAGAAGCAGCACATCCAGTAAGCCAACTACTCATCTGCATTGCAGTGTTAACACTGCGTTGTAACTACTCCTTAAAGCAAAGTAGAGGCTGACAGGGTCCATTCCATAGAGAGGAAGGAAGAGTATGGACCAATTCTCATTAGTCTCTGTATGTGAACATTAGAATATCACTGTTTTTCTCTGCCTGAAATAATTCTTGACAAGGTTTTGCTTCCCTTCCCTTCCTTCTTGTTCCACATAGCTTCTTAAAAAAGAAAAGAATAGATATGAAAGCAGAATGACAGATCAAAGACTCAAGGCCTCCCAAGGGGGCCAGAAATAAGATGAAACCTGGCTACATATTTACTTACACAAACACACTCTGCTCCTGTGATTGACAGTGATGTTGCCACATTGAGTTTCTCACAATTCTACCATTTCATGGGAGGTAGCACTGTCACGACTACAATACAAGTCTTGCAGCATGGGAGAAGATGGAACGTACAACAGTGGTTGAATGTTTTAAATTTTACCTTTGTTGAAAGTGCAACTGTTACCTTTGACAGGTAATTCATCCTGTAATTTTTGCTTTACTTTGTCCTGCTTTGAAAATAACTAAAAGAACCATGATTTTCCTCTCTATTGTAAATTAATAGTAAAGCAAACGAAACAACATTATTTTGGTACTGCTAGCCTTATCTTTGAGAAGCAGCATTTGCAAAAGTTATAACTGTGATGAACTTGGTCTAGTTTAAGGTAATTTGACAATTAGTGCACACAAACGTATGCATCTTCTGGATCCTAGTTAAATCTGGTATAGCTCAGTTGTACAACTGAGATTCAGGAAAAAGAGGAAACGTCACTAGGGAAAAATTTTGCACAAGCCCCAAATGTTCCATTATAAAATATAAAATGAATATTAAAGCAAAATCTATAAGCACATATGCTTACAGTGTAACATGATGTTTCATGAACAGCTAGTCAGTTTTGGTAAAATCTTTTAGTACATAAGGAAAAGGCTGTTTGGTAAAACTCACATACCTGATTAAGTTAATGTGATTATTGAAACCTCTGCTAAGGCTTCGGGCAGGCATTTGGTCCAACCAAAGCACAGGCTGGTCAGGATCTGCTATCCTACAAAGACAAAGGACATGAATGTTGGCTCACACTTCACTCCATGCCATATTTTTAACTGAGCTTTGCTCACACACAGAATAATTTTAGGCAAAAGCTGAAATTCAGAGGTCCCAAAAAAGAACTTTTAATTAAAATGCATAGATGATTTTCATAAGAAAAAAAAAAATCTCATAAGCATTTCATGATGCTTGAGTTCAAAACCGTTAGGTTTTGTTATCTTATGCTGCAACGTATCCTATGGTCTTTCAGTGCTTTGCCTCAATCAGAAAATGCTATTCCCAACTCTTTCCCTCTTTTTAAAAAGACAAAACATGGAGTCTTTTCAGAAGCGTGCTCTCTGTACCTGAATCATTCTTTTATCAGAACGCTTTCTAGTTACAGAGTGGGAGCAAGCATAATTTTCTCCTCTGACTTCAGCCCTTTGGTTAAGTGAAGCACACACCATTATTCCAAATAACATAAAGTTTGTTCTCTCTCTTCTTTTACCATTTACCTTCGCCACTTCACAGCAATGTCAAACATATCTCTCCACTGCATCAGTCTGGTTTTCCCATTCATCCGAACTTTTGAGTTTGCCCAAGTCCGCTGCACTGCCTGCATTACCTCCAGAGTGGCCAGTCCCATTGCTGAGGAGGGGTGAGGAGGAGAGAGGGACATAACAGAAACAGAAAACCAATTAAAGCCAAACACTCTTTTTTGTAGCTAAGAAAACTGAAGCAGAGAAGTGATGTATTTACAGGAAAACAATTGTCCATATCAATAAAGTCTGGGAGATCATGATTTCCTCTCCCACATTAGGTCAAGAAACTGCTGACATCATTATTATTTTCATTTCAAACCTCTTGTCTGATCTGAAAGGAACAGAGTAGAAACCTAATTTGCAGACACCAAAAGTATAGCGTTAAATTATCGCCACATTGATTTGCCCCGCCCTCCAAATTTACAGAGCGTTTTCAGTGTACCTCTATGTATTCTTTTATTTGGAAGAAATCCTGGTGTCTCATACTGCATCATGGAACCCAGATGATCAGCTACACATATAAGTTCTTGCACATCAGGCTTATAGCTTTCAAAATTCTGAAATAACACATCTCTTACAGAGGAGAGAATACATGCATTAGACATAACTTGGCAACAAAAGTCCTGAAAGTTGTAAACCACATTTTTTTGTCTGATAATCAAGCATCGTTCCTGTGAGAAATACTCAGCAGCAGTAAAAGAACTGCTTTTTCCACCCACCCTGCTTAACATACACAGCACACTGCAGTCATACTCAAATGAAATCCTGGTCTTGTTACTTATCTTATGACTGTCAAAACCGGTATTTCACCTTCAGACTTGTTTACAATAAATAACAGCAAATAAAGTTCACAGTATTACCCAACTACGTTACATTCACTCTGAGGCACTTAAACACTAAGGAAGAACTGAGGATGTACAGAAGTTGGAAGCCTTATTGTGTGACTTCTCATAGTTTCTGTAAAAGCTTCTTGTGCTAAAAGGGTCAGTTCTATTCCATAGACACAAAAGCCATAACTTTTTAACTCTGTTGGTTTTTTTACATAGATATACATATAGATACGTGTATCTACAGACATATAGATATATATGAAATATATATAGATACATATATCTACATCTAGAAACTAATTTGCAGCAGGAGAAATTGCTGTCTTTCATTTAGCTACATATTTTTTAAGCCTATTCTAATAAATCCCGTTTTCTTGAGTGGTATCACCTTTCCTCTAAAATACTGGTTATCTAAATTAATCTAGGAAATATGAAACCTACCTGCAATTACAAAAAAAAATACTCAGCTACCTAGGAAGTTATGTCTATAAACAAAATAAAAACCTAGCACACCACAAGAAACTGTAATAAGGGTGCCACAGAGTGCTAACACTGAGCATCTCAAAGAGCAGTGGATCAGTAAGGCCATAGAACACAAAACAGCATTGTGAGACTATTTTTATGTGAAAACAGAAGTGAAGAAAATCAACATAAGTTTTGTTCTTCCTTTTATGAGCTAAACCAACTCCAACTCCTGTGATTTTGAAAAGGATTTACACACTGAGTGGAATTCCACTTTCATATAGCATTAAACATTTATGCCATTATTATGCCTTGGGATAGCACTTTGGACTTTTTAAAGTGAGAAAAACATTTGGGGTAGGCTTTAAAAAAACCCAAATTACTCACTTTATATGAGGCTGTAACCCTGGCTGTTCTTCATAATTTTCTATAAGAAAAGGAAGATTTTTGGCCCAGTGGTCTTTGAAATTTCCAGGAAGATCTATATCAATATTATACTCTGTAAGAGGGATATCCAAATGCGCATGCAAGTATCTAGAATACTCTGGAGAAAAGAAAGAAAATTAAATGTTGTTTGCATAATCAGCTGACTTATTTAATTACATAAAACCAAATACCAAATTACACATTTGTCAGTTATCCAACATGACTTTAAGGAAAAGTTATTCTTAGGTAATTTCATTTTGATGTTAGCTAATTTCCAAGACAGAAATAATTGTATTTCAACTGAGTATCACAACACTCTTTACCATTGTACAGAAATGTACATGAACTGCCCTCATTTTTAACTGTATGAGCAAATAGGAATTAGTATACATTTCTTTAAACAGATACACTCAACAATGCTCATGAGAATGCACAATCATTTCTCTAAAATGGCCACAACTACAGGCATGCTTGTACTTTTAGGGTTCTCAAAGGATTTAAGGAAAAATTAAAAAAAACAATTCCAACTTACCTCGGAGGTATTTAACTTTCAGATATTCTGGGCTGGCCTTTTGACCTGGTAGTGGATCATTTAACATAACTTTAGTCTGAGCTTTTATACCTTCATAAAACTGTCCCATTGCAACATGGCTAAGACCTTTCATGTATTGGCATACTTCATTGTATGGCTCTAGCTGTAGACATCTCTAGGAGATTAAAGGAACAAAACATCCATAAATCAAGAGAAAATGAGTGTCTTCAAATCTAACCTGTTTGTGCAGAAGATGTCACGAAAAAAATTTACTCATCATTAAAATCCACTTCCATCACAACTTTCTTTCAAACGATGCTGAGAACTGAAATTGCTCATTAAAAAAAATATTTTCAGCTTCATTAAAGGTAAAAAAAAGAATTGCCATTGTAAATATACTTTTGATCACACTTTAATTGTTATTAAAATAGATCACATTTGCTCTAATGATACTAGCACTACAGAAGTTTCAGTGATAATTGAGTGCAGTTAGACATGACGTAACAATGTTAGTAACAAATCATTTTTAGCTAGCTAAACATAGATTTCTTCCATCTATATCTTCACTAGTTCATGCATTAGTTCACTTCATTAGTCAACTATTTACGTAAATAGCAAATTCATATTTATCATTTAAAAATTAATGCTCTGATTCTTCTAGCAATTACATGTCTTCAGAAGAGCATCTTCACCTTATCTACAAACTGTGTTACAGAAGATGAATAAATAATAATGCACATAAAGTGTTCTCCTTGGGATAAGCACAGAACGGTATGCAAACACTTTCATATCTTATTTCATTCCTTGTTTTCATGATACGGACATACAACTAAACACGTGCCTTTCATGTTCTGTCACAAAATGAGGCTGCTTTTTAATGCCAATGAAGAGAGATTTTGTGGAGCCGTCTATGCAAATATGTTCATTTTTACAAGTTCAAGTAATTGCAACATATTCTGAGGTTTTCTTCAAAAGAAAATATCTCAGAAAAAAGTAGATCGATACTGGAACTTTTTATGCTTATTTTCAACTTAAAATTGCAAAGGAGAATACGTTACTACTTTTGCGAGATGTGAGAAAAAAAACCTTCAGGTTTCAACCCAAACTAAAATATTAGCAAGAACATAATTACCATTTAAAACAAACAAACAACACAGAGAAAACATTTCAACTACGGTTTGGTTTCAGGAATTCATAAGAGAGAGAAACTGCTTTACTTTTAGCAAAATTCCATTGTTAATTAAAAACCTGTGAAGGTCTTTTAATATAGATGTCACCAAAAAATTGTAGCTCAAATGCACATACACACTCAGAATTAAATCCTTCGACATTTGTCTGGTTTTTTGCACTTGTTGAATACTAGTCCTTGTTAAGGTACTTCAATTTTGTACTTATGCTTAGGGCCTGCTTACCTTAAAATTCTTTAGTGCTTCATCTAAGCTGCCGTGATGATAAAGCATCATTCCTTTGAGCTGCAATGTCTGAACGTGATTTTGATTTAGCATCAAAGCCTTCTGGAAGTTCTCTGTAGCAGCATCAAAGTTGCCAAGTTCTCTAGGCAATCCCATAAAGTGGAAAGTGAACAATACAGAAGGCAACAGTGACAATGGAATTACTCACTAAAAGTTTAAATGCGTCCAAAGGGGATATCATTCAAGAGGAACACGATACTAATGGATTTTTATTTTTTTTTACAAAAGCAGTGGTAATAACAAAACAGCTGCAAACAATTTTTCACTCCCAGCAAGTGTGTGCTCTGAAATACCAACCCACAAGAACCCAAACCTTTGCAATCCCCAGTGGACATAAACCATAAAAACACATACCTAAGATATTTCTTCAGAAAGTTAAAGAAACAAAATTCCACAAAAAAACATTCTTGGAAAACACTATCTATGGTAAGTCTTTTTAGCTTCTAAATGTAAACAAGTTTTTTAAAAAATGTACTAACTACTTTAGTGCTGAATAAGAAGAAATCACGTGGTGTTTGAAAGCTGAAACTAACTAAAAACGTATTGACTGGAAATACTCCATGTGCAATACAGCTTTCAGTACAAAATAGCTACAGAGAAACTATCACGAACAAAATGAAAACAGAAATAGGACACTTTTTCTTTTTTAAATTAAGATTAGCTTACTGGAATTAAAGATCATCAAATTCTTTCCACATCAAAAAATTAGATGAAATTAATACGAACAAGAACAACAACAGAAAAAACGAACAAGACTTACTAGTTTTGAAGACATTTGCCAAAAAGAAATTTTAGACAGAACAGTGATTAACTGCAGCTCTTCAGTTTCAAATAAATGCCCAGTCACTAAAGTCACTAGATTTGAAGCAGGAATTAATAGGAACTCACATTGTACAGAAAGACAAATCAGACTGAGAACTGACTACTGCCAATAGAAAAATAATTATTTCAAAGGCATTTTTAAGCATTGTATTTGAAACTTATTTGATGCAGAAGAAAGCAAGCATCAGTTTACAATACCAGATTTTCAAAAGAAGGAAGATTTTCATAGCTGAAGTTAACAGTGTCCTGGAGAACTGAGATTACTTCTGCCTGTAAATCTCTCTGCTGAGATTAATTGATATAGGATCTAGTAATTCTATAAAATGATACACACGATGCAATGAGTTTTTAGTAAATTTAGGCTGCACAGTAATTTCAGATGGTAATTAATGAGTATGTTAATCAACAGCTTATATTAAACATTTCCATTATTTAATGCTCATATAGCATACCTACACCATGTCTTATTGAAAATTGCCATTTACCTAACCTTTGAGTCTGTGATACTCCAAGAGCAACTAGAGACTGATTTAAAAATAAAACCCAAACTTAGACATTACCTATATTGAATATATCCTGACATAACCATACTGCGTAGGAGCTAACACACACACATATTCGGCACAGTTTTGTAACGAATAAGTAAAACAGAGTGCATTTTGAAGGAGAGAGCAAGATGAAAATTTTAAACCTGCTTCTGAATGCAATTACCTGTAGGCTTGTCCCAGACTTTTATATGCATCTATGAAGTCTGCTTTCTGCTTCAGAGCTTCTTTGAACGATTCAATGGCTTCCTATAGAAGGATACCAAGAGAAAAATTTGTCACCTACTGGTTTGGTTTTTGTAACATCCTCAGGAGTTACTAGCCATGGATTTATAGTTATTTGTCAAAATCTTTACAAGGAACGAACAAGACATGAATTTATTACAAGATCTACAGTGTAATAACCGTCATATAACAAGTCAAATATTGCAATATTCTTTATGGTCATGACAGATTTAGCTGGAATTCCTTTGTCTAATATGCTACGGGAATACATTATTCTTTTAGCATTTTAATAGAATTCTAAATGAAAGTCCTTCAGACTTTGCTTTCAAAGCTCATTCTAGTCTTTAAGGCAAAGAAGTCTCTCCTTACAGTCTTCCTTGTTCATACATAATATACTTTCATTTCTGCAGTCCAAAAGACTCCTCCAAATCTGTACTCTGCCTTCCGTTGTTTTATTGTGCTCTGTGTTAGTTACACAGGTAGCATACAGCCTCTTGGTGGATTATGAAGGGATCATTTCCACACAGTAGCATGTGCTGCTGCCATGAGGAATATAATGTAATAAAAATAAAATAGCTAGAATAATCATATGCGTATGTGCAAACAAATATTCCATTTCAAAGGATGTGATTAAGAACTCAAGCTTCTAAACTGGAGTAGCTATATAAATTAGCAAATGCAGTACTGAGATGTAGAATTAAGGACAGAATGCTGTAAGATAAGAATCATGAATATCCTCAGTCAATTGAGAGATTCTTATTCAGAAAACATATCAAATACATTCTGAGCACTACACTATGTACAAAAATATCTATTGAACAAAAACATAAGACAATCATCTATCATTACTGACAGGCCCATGTCCTGTGGGTAAGTTTTAAATCCAAGAAGATTATTCCCAAAAGCAATGATCCAAAAGCAAAAATATCTTTTCATTAAAAAATGAACACTGCCACACTCACTCCAAATCTCAGTTTTCAGCAAGCCTAGTAAAACATAACAAATGACATGTATAGCCTTCCTTGAAGAGGCAGTCTGAATCTGACTGGAAGCTAAGTTAGCCCTGGGGATGAAAAGCCACTCAGTCACAATCTCTAAGAACTTGAGTGTCAGAGAAGGAGGACACTGGCTTTGAGAAAAGAAATTAGGGGGAAGGAGGTAGTGGTATAGAATTGCATTGATCTGCCTATCAGAAGAAGGAAACATTGCTTCTGTTCTGCAAACCGAAGCATTATTTATCCTTGTCAGTTACATTTCTAGCATTTCTAGTAACAGCACAAGGGGTAATGGGGATGAAGCTGGAATACAAAAAGTTCCATTTAAGCATAAGAAAAAACTATTTTACTGTGAGGGTGAGGGAGCCCTGGCACAGGCTGCCCAGGGAGGGTGTGGAGTCTCCTTCCTTGCAGGTCTTCAAGACCCGCTTGGACACGCTCCTATGCGACCTGATCTAGGTGAACCTGCTTCTGCCGGAGGGTTGGACTAGATGATCTCTAAAGGTCCCTTCCAACCCTCCCATTCTATGATTTCCACCATCACTTTCTGGACTCTCTGCTGCCTACACGCAAAATCATAAATTCAAACAGATTATCTGCCAGTAACTGATTTGACTGCAATAAGATACATACAGTAAGTTCACTGACAACCTGAAGTTCTCCCAGAATGAGTGTGGGGACAAAAACAAAAAACAACCAACAAAAAAACCCAAACAAACAAAAAAAAAACCACAAAAAATCCACACCACTTTGGGTGCCAAGAAAGTGAAGAACTAGCCTGTACTGCAGAAACATCCCCAAAATATGCAGTGACAGCCTATGAAATACAGTAGTCTGAAACTCAGGAGTCCTGGGTCATCTCCAGGTTCTGTCTGGATTTCTTCATACAACCCCTAGTGAATCACTAACTGTTAGCAGAAGTTAATAAAAATCCCTTCCATATTGTTGGAATTTAGGAATCCCACAGTTGCATCCTTTTCAAACTGATGATGTTTGTCATCTTATCTAATTACTCTTCCCTCAGGAAAAAAAAAAAAAACAAAAAAAAAAACCCACCAAAACCGCATCAGTATCTCCAAATACAATACAAACAAGAAACAGGTGCAGTATTACTACATCTAAGACAAAGTTTAGAGACAGAAGATAATGAAACATTAAAGGAAGCATAGGAAGAACTTGCTTCCCTGCTAATTTTAGAATCTGAAGGAACAACTATATTCCCTCAATTTAAATACAAGCACTTTAGAATCAACATATAACTGAAATACACAGATGCAGGGCTCTCTATCAGTAGCTTCCTTGATTATCTTCCAGCTCATGTGAGGAAGAATCTGAAATTATTTCCTCTTCATTCCCTTCCCTGTCACAAAACCTAGGGAGCCTTCATTTCATGCAAAGCAATTTTTAATATAACCATATAGATATTAACAGAGGTGTCAAATACAAACACCTTTCAAAACACTCCACTAACACATCAGTTATCAGTGATTTACCAGGATCCAGCAACATCAGCAGTATTTACATGTCATACCATGAAGTATTACAGTAAAAAAATGGTGCCTTTTCATTTTACTTGCACTCTTTTGCCTTAAAAAGTCTTCCTTTACACAAGAGAAAATATGGATATCAACACCTATGATATTTCTACTACTTTATAGAAGTTCAAAAAGAGGGTACTGCTTTACATGAACCATTACTTAACATAACTTTACCTTCAAAAGTCCTCTGTGAAAAAAGGTCAAGCCTTTATAAAGCATAGCTATAGGCTGATTTTTGTTCAGTTCCAAAGAGTGCTGAAAATCTTCATGGGCTGTTGCGTAATCCTGTGATAAAGTAGATTTTAGATAACAGCAGAAACATCATACATACAAAATGGAATCCATACATACTTTTCTATTTTCATAAAAGTAATCCACAAAATTTTGTTTCATATATGAAGTCATTCTCAGGGCTAAGCAGCAACGATTCTTATTTACCAGTCAGAATACCAAAGAATAAAGAATGCACTTTGACAGCAAGTGCTATACATAACATATAAGTAAGTGTGAAAATAGCTGGAAAAAGTGTGACATCAAAAGAATAAAGCGTGAGATCAACTATTCAGTATTCACACAATCTTTGAAGATAAAGTTACTTGTTTTACATTGAAGTATAAGAACACTACACACAGATTACATAGCAAAACAGGATGTTAGCGTTTTTGTATTTTTTTTGTTTTGGTGTAGTGTGGGCTTTTTAAGTATATGAGGCAGTTATTGCTTGGCCATAACCGTTTTCCTTTTTAGACTGGCATTTAGTAACATTACTTAAATGCTGTTGTAGGTTATAAATCAAGACAAATTCTTTAGCCATTTACTATCCCTTAAACACACAAAACAATCAGATCTGCATGCAAGGTACTTGCCCTCAGAGCCTCTGCATTAAATAGGTATGCAGAAGAATACTTGAATACTTGAAGAATACCTTTAAACTGTCACATCAACTACAGGAAAAAAATCACACCTTTCATTGTTATTTTGTTTTTTATTTAAATAGGAAAGAAGCTCTTGAACAAAAGTAACAAACTGGCAAAAACAATAACAAAAGGAATCGATGTCATTGACACAACCAAAACCAAACAGAA
Organism: Urocolius indicus; assembly: GCA_013401255.1. Taxonomy (NCBI): domain Eukaryota; kingdom Metazoa; phylum Chordata; class Aves; order Coliiformes; family Coliidae; genus Urocolius; species Urocolius indicus. The sequence goes on along the minus strand of WBNH01011629.1, from coordinate 317,723 downwards.
TCCCCCAAATCCACTAACCTCAGATATGAAGTAAAGGGTACCTCTGTGCCTGTAGAGCCGTGCTGATGGTTGTAGCTGAATAGCTTTGGTGAGATCAGATAATGCTTCACTGATTCGTCCTAGTGGGGACAATATCTGAATATAAAAAAAAAAAAAACAACAAAACAACACAGCTTGGAGCAAACAAGCCAAACAAATTTGTTTTACAAACACAAAGCTTATTCTTTTTCATGTTCAGCTGTAAGAGAGTAACTGTATTTGTTATAACATCCTAGAAAGTTCTACTATCCATTTCAGTCCTTATTGCTTTTAAATCCCATTAACAGGAAAATCTGAAAGTGTTTTTCTCATAAAAAACAATGTACATAAACATCACCAGAACATCTGCAGAGATGCAGCATTTCAAATAAAATCTAGTCAGACAAAGCAAAATACTCTTATTTCAACACATGCAACTGAAAGTGTAATGAAAGTATTGTCATAAACCTTTTTGACAAAATACTCCCCCCAGTAGAAAATGGTCTATTTTCCTATTATTTTAACACCTTTCATATTTTCAGGTCACGACTCTTAACAAATTATTAAAAACATGAAAATAGTTAATTATAATTTCATATTATGGCAATTATTATACAATATGATGACTTGAATAAATATGCATGATTTTGATTTGTCTGAAAATTTGCTGCTTGAAATCCATTTTCTGTAATGTAATTGGCAAAGCGTAACATGATTTTCAAAAAGAAAAGTATCTCTGCATCTGAATTATATTTATCTTATATGCATTATTATAAACACAAACCATTTGATTAAAAACTACTTCTTTAAGTTTGACTTATTACCAGCTAGTTCCAACAATAAATTTCTGAAAGTGATGTTAAGTGCAAACAGCAAGGTTGAAGTGATATGTTCATTCCTTATATGAAAAATATATCAAAAGCATCCACTGTATGTCAAAACCTAACCACATAGACACAATATATGCTATTCTACCAGCTATAGTAACTCCATATGGTGTATGTTTCATTTAAAAAAAAATAATCAGCAAATTACATTGAGAGGAAAGATGTGTGTTTTGGCAGAAGGGAGGAATGTTCAGAGAGAAACACAGGTAAGAGCTTTAAGTCATTAAATCAGTGAAACAATACTTGAAAACACTGTATAATTGCAACTTCTCAAAACATCTGAAGAGACAAAAAATGCTCACTTCTGCTCGCTGTTCAAATACTTCAGGATGATCTGGTTCTAGACTAATCACCCTGCTGAGCTCAAAGAGAGCAAGCTCAGCATTTTTCATGTCCTGAAAAGAAGAAAAATAAATAAGGTAAATAACCGTACAGATGTAGCATAATATACTCTGAAGAATGAAAGACAACTAGATTGGTCAGGTTCCTGAAAGTGTATCAGTTTATATTAAAAGCCTTTCACACCTTTGCTAGTAACATTAAGATGCAGTGTTCAACAAATAGCTGAAAGAAAAACCCCACCAATCTGCTACAAACAAGAAAAATAAACTTTGCTTGTACACATCAGCTTTGTACTGTACCTGTTAATAACTGATGAATAGAACTCTGTGAATAAACATTAGGTTTACAGCTCCATAGGCACCTTTCTTGTCAGCAAAGCTGGCTCAAGCTCTCATGTGAACTCCAATACACACACATGCTCTAATCCACCAGTGTTTTCATTAGTACTGTCTGTAACTTAATCTAAGTAGCACTGGTGAACATGTGGATCTACATTTTTATCTTGTCCTCAATAAATTGTAGAGTGGAAGCAATTAATTAAAAAAACCAAACTAAACTGGTTATACAGAAAGCTTTGTTTAGATTTCATTGAACTTCTTTTTCAAAGAATAAAGAATTTGAACGTGCTTAACATCATCTTTGTGTCTTGAAAAAGTCACTCACAGACGCTTTTATGAAGTGAAGCTGTCTCAACATCTAGTCAAAATGAGAAAACAAACTCATGCTAGTGTTAAAAACATGCAAATATGAGGGATTTCAAGCTCCTATCCACTAGAGAATATTCTGCACAAAAGAAATTTTCAGGGAGTTATTTAACAATTATTTCTTCTAGAATTCCAGCAGTCATTCAATCACAATTCAACAGGCTACAAACTCAAACCAGAAAGACTACAGTCTACTTTTAAACTTACTTTTCCTCAGGAAATTGCTTAAGCAGTCACCTGTAACTGTAAGTAATTTAACTTCAATGTTTTTTTTAACATATAACATCAACATGTATCAAGAAGCAAAGGCAATCAAAAAAGCAATATAAAGCTTACTGGACTGCAAGAGTTGATGATGTTTCTAAGCCTTAATAAAAGACTTTTTCATTTCCCAATATAGACTGGATACAGAGATAAATTCAATGAGATTTCACAAACCTGCCTCTAAGAGGCAAGATACTGTCTCTTATCTTATTGCGCCTATGTTCTCCTATGGCACTCTTGCTTCTTTACTTCCAGTCCCCCAAAGCAAATGTACCCATGGCTTGAGCACTATGATCCACTTGATTTTTCTATGTTATGAAGCACCTACCAAGGGATGGATACATCATTATAGTAGCACTGCACAAAGACTTTGGGACATACCTATCAAGTTCTAATCAGTCTAGCTTCTCCTGTTACAGGCTTTCTTACAGTTCAGATTCAAATAATTCAGTCAGATATTAAATTAATAATCTACTCACATGTAGTCCTTTTTTTCCATATGCTATCCCTCGTCCATAAATTGCGCTAACCAGCTCTGGTTCTTCCTGTTAAGATTAAAAAATGAAAATAATAATCACTTGTGTTTTGATTTGGAACATTTGTGAGGTCTTTTTATTAAAAAAAAAAAAAAAAAAAACCAAACCAAAACCTGTTTTTCTTCAATGTGTATTTCATTCTTGCTGATTCTAAGTGGTAAACAATAAAAAAAAAAATCACAGTTGTCAGTCAAATATATTGATTGTGTTATAGTCCATGCTTTCACATGCTTCCAACTCAATTTAATGGACGGGTCTGCAGTATTTGTCTAGAAAACAAGCTAAGCAGAGAGCAGTTATAGTGTCAGCGTCCACCTGCCAGAACCTTTGTACACATTAGTATAGTTTGTTGTCCAAACTTCATTACTTGTAACCTTCTTGGTAGTTACATGACTTTTTTTGTCTAACATTGCTAAAGTAATAACAATCAAACACAATTCAGTCGTTCAAAGTTAGTTTTGTTTGTAATTGAAGATTTAAAATTAGGAAGCAAGAAATTATGACATCCTGATGAAATTTGTGTTCAGGCAGCAACTAAAACTAGAGGTATTCTGCCAAAATAGTTCTGTAAATCTCAAACCTTCCTTGAGTTAGATTTAAGTCCCTGGCTTTCCAACTTAGGCATTTCAGGAGACACATCTTACATAGTGAATCCACTTCTGGTTCAATGTTATTTACTCCAAATTTAGATGGGAAACCATGGCTGAAGAACTACATTAACAACACCATTTTTCTTGGCGTAACAATGCCTATGCAATCAGTTTCCTTGAAACCCAGTCAGGAATTAAGCATCTTCACACCTGCAACCAACACAGCTGTGCCTCAGAAGTTTGTAGCATAGGCTTGGTCTTATTTAACTGGAACAACTGCCAAGAAATAATATTTTTTTTCTTGACAAAACAACAGATACTCAGCACACCAGTGCTGGCAGCTTACCAGACTTGAGCTGATTCCAAGTGTACACCTGCCAATGTCAACTTCAGGTAGCTTCCCTGCTTTTAATACAGTGGCTAAGCAAGGCTGCTTTGTTCAGTTAATGTTTTAATAGTCACTTTATATGTATTTAAAGTTGCCTTATGGAAAACAGAGTGAACGATCATAACCCCTTGACAGCCTTTAAAGCATGAAATAAGCATTATAATCATTTAAACCGAGATGTGTGCATCGGAAAGGTATTCTATTATATACACACTCCCACAGTATCTTTCCTACAGTCACTGTATTTAGCTTATCTTCACTTATATTAAGCTTCCTTCTTAAAAACAAGAAGGTAGGAAACATGTAAAGTCCACTGGCTTTTGAAGTAGGGTTTTTTATTAGGATTAAAAAAAATAAACCACTTCTCACATTACAAACTTTAAATCAAAGACAGATCACTAAACACCTAAAATCAACCAAAAAAACCCATCAAGACCCAAACAAAAACCCAAATCAAAAACCATTGCTGTCCTCTGAAAAATTTCCTGGAATAAGTACATTAAATTACCACACTTTCACTTGACTAAAAGCCATATCACACTTCAATTAAAAAAGATAGATGCTAGTATTTGCAGTATTACTTTCAGCTTGCATTTGTGGACTACAACCTGTTTAGACCGCAAAGCAAGGCCATGCTTCTGGTAATCCCAGGTTCTCAGACATAAAAACTACAGTATTTTGAAACCAGCTTTAGCTGAAGATTTACAGAATCTTAAGGGCTGGAAGAGACCTCAAAAGATCATCCAGTCCAACCCCTCCTGCCAGAGCAGGACCACCTAGAATAGGTCACACAGGAACTCTTCCAGGTGAGTTTTGAATGTCCCCAGAGAAGGAGACTCCACAACCCATCTGGGCTGCCCATTCCAGTGCTCCCTCACCTGAACAGTGAAGAAATTATTCCTTGTATTTCTTTGGAACCTCCTGTGTTCCATCATATACCTGTTGCCCTATCATTGGACATCACTGAGAAGAGCCTGGCTCCATCCTCCTGACACCCACCCTTTACATATTTGTAAACATTAATGAGGCCATCCCTCAGTCTCCCCTTCTCCACGCTAAAGGGCCCCAGCTCCCTCAGCCTTTCATCAAAAGAGAGATGCTCCACTCCTTTAATCATCCTTATGGCCCTGTGCTGAACTCTCTCCAGCAGCTCCCTGTCCTTTTCGAGCCGAGGGGCCCAGAACTGGACACAGTATTCCAGCTGTGGTCTCATGACAGCAGAGTAGAGAGAGAGGAGAATCGCTCTTGACCTATTGCCCACAACCCTTCTTGGCCATGAGGGCACATTGCTGACGCATTCTCATCCTGCTGCCTATCAGGACCCTCAGGTCCCTTTCACCTACACCAGTCTCTAACAGTTCATTCTCCAGCCTGTACTGGTATATGGAGTTATTCTTTCCCAGATGCAAGACTTGCCCTTGCTGAATTTCATTAGGTTTCTCCCCGTCCAACTCTCCAGCCTGTCCAGGTCTCATTGAATGGCAGCACAGTCTTCTGGTTTGTCAGCCACTCCCTCCAGTTTAGTATCATCAGCAAACTTGCTGACAGCGCCCTCTGTTCCCTCAGCAAGGTCATTAATGAATAGATTGAACAGTACCAGTCCCAGCACTGACCCAGTAGATACAGGCCTCCGATTTGACCCTGCCCCATTGATCACAACTCTCTGCCTTCTTCCCGTCAACCAGTTAACAATTCAACTCACTACCTGATCATCCAGGCAACATATTCTCAGTTTTGCCATGAGGATGCTGTGGGAGACAGTGTCACCTTAAAACAAAATCAACCCCAACAGTTTTAAAAATGGCTGCCTTCTACTTCATTGCAAAAGATTCTGAATTCTTTACCTTGGTCAGAAAAAAAAAGGATCTTGAAGTATTACATATTAAGTAAAATGTAACTAAACTCATTAAATGCTTCACACCAAAGACGACAAACCCAAGCATATAAAATCATCATGAAAGCAATGCTGTACATGTCACTGGCAGTAAGTGATCTCTGTCTAGATTTTTATCTGATGTTACTGGCAACATGCTGTCACCAAAAAAAAAAAAAAAAAAAAAAATCCATCTCAAAATATCTCACACATTAAAGGACCTTCAATGTTGCACAGGTCAGGTTTCTGAAGATACTTTATTTTTGTGTGAGAAGTGCCATGAAATTTTATTCCAACTGATATAAAAAATACTTGTCAAATAACAAAGATACTGAATAATCTCATTTTAAGTGTATTGCTTATGTTTGGATGGGAAAAAAAAAAAGAAAAACAGAATAATTCCTCTTATTTAAAAATCCCTAACTGAACCTTTGTTTTAGTAAAAGCCATGTGTTGCAATGCATCATTTCAGTGAGTTATTTTTTAAGGGTCCAAACAGAAAACTTACCTGCAGCATTGTTGAAAAATGTCGTATAGCTTCGTCATACAAGCCATTGCCAATCAACACATAAGCAATTGCTAATGACAAAATGATAAATAAAACAGAAAAAAATATTTTTATTTTAATACATTTTATAATTTGATTATATTTATTACAAGTTCCTACATTGCAATGAAGATTTAAGTAGTCAAATAACTTCTGAACTGTCACTGAAATGACTTCCATTACCTAGCAGTCATTAAATTACTCAGTTCACATTGTGCTCATCAGAACTGGTTTGAGGTTTTGTGGTTTGTTTGGAGTTTTCTCTCTCCTTTCAGCAAGATGTTCAGGAAAGGGTCTGTGTTTCTTTCTAAAGTACTTAGGACCAGGAAAGGTAGCGAAATGATCCCAATTAGTAGCCCTAGATGCTTTCTCAATCATAAGTGAGCCTAGCTAGCACTGGATAACATTTTTTGATAATTCCACTAGAGAAAATCTGATTGCACTTGTTTGTACACATTTTGCTAAAACAGCAAGTTCTTCCTTCATATGTATTACCTAGAAAAAACCCCGAAGTGATTCCATTGTTTACAAAAACAAGATGGAAATAACTACAGAATCTTTCCTCATGTTAAAATTATGAAAAGCTTTAAAGTTCTTACACATTTCACTCACTTTGGAGCAGAAGACAGATGTTTGAAAAAGAAATAGACCACTGTTTTAGAAACATGTTCCTGTCATCTCCACAAGATATTAAAAAAACCCAGTCAAGTCACAAGACAACTTTTCCCCAGGCAGTTCACACTAACAGTTGACAGTAGAACTAAGAACAGAAATTCACCTTTCCCCATACTTCTAATTATTCCAAACAGAATGGAAGAGGCACCTATTGGCTTAATTATTTACTCAAACATGAGAAGAGACAAATAAGCCCAGTTAGAACAAAGGTATTTTTAACTGGACACAGACACCTGTCTTTCATGCAAGCAGAGCCACATTGTTTTGGCAGTCGCGCTAAGCACTGTTCATTAAAGGAGGAAAAAGTTTCACGAAAGAGAAATAAGAGATGTATTAAATCCAGAGCTTGCCTCATTCTCGGAGTATTTGTGTCACCCAGAAGGGAGTATTTGTGTGCAGTAGAAGTTTTTTTCTCAATATATAAAAAGCTTCAGTTAGTACAGATACATAGCATTCCCAAAAAAGGAAAGAAAATTTGCAGAGTGAAGGACAGGTTAAAGAACTCTTGAATTTTCCTCATTTCATTCTCCTCCAAGACTGCACAGTCCTTAGTATCATCTTCATAGTTCCAATCTCAGAACACAAAACAGCTGGCACATAAAATCAACTCAGCCATGCCAGTATTAAGGAAAAAGGTAGAAGCAGCAAGATAATGAAGACTTATTGTCTTGCTGATAATGAGTCTGTTTACCCGAGACTCTCGGCAAAATGCAGGAGGTTGTAGACTTATGTCTTGTAAAACTATGGCAAGTGAGTGGCAGAAAGTAGTTGATATCAGCATTTAAAAAAAAAAAATCTCTTTCACATTGCTTTTCCTCAGAACGGTTGAAAGTAACATGCACAAACAATAAGGACTTGGGCTCCACATACAATGACATACTTGAAACAAAGTGGGTAGGTAGGTAGCAGCCTATAAGCCAAACATGAGGATAGGGACCTTCAGGTCTTCCAGGTCTACAGAACAGATACTAAAAGTATCAGATATTTCCTGCTGGATGGAAGTTCAGCATTCCCTGCAGGATTCTATGAACAGAGTTAGGTATGCTAGGAATACGAAAAAAGATTAAGCCCTCAAATTTTCCCAGATAAATACATGAAGGCAGAATTTAAACAACAACAAAAAAATCAATTATTTTAATTTCATTACACAAATTATTATTAAAGTGTGCTTTTGCTCTTCTACAAAAGACAAGCTTGCTGCCTGCCTTGATATCCTCAATATCATCTTTGCTGCATCATAATACCTCTGCTTTCTATAGAGGATATTAGTTTGGAAAAGCGATACCTCCTTCCTCGAGTCCTTTGAGAAAAGTATTTCCTCTTGCTTTATTTGAAATGTCTCTATTTTCTGCAATGACTGCTTTGAAAAAAACCATCAAGTAGCAGGCTGTATAAGGATATCGTTCATAAAGCCTTCTGCTGGTTATAAATGTTGATGAGAAGAGTGTGTGGAGACAGTAACACAGATCCACATTCTATGTTTGATAGAAAGCATATTCCATTGGTAAAATTTTTGAATGCTTGAATAGTTTCAGTCACCAATAATGACAGAGAAAGAGAAGCAGGAGGTAACAGAAACTGTTTAACAGGATTTCATAAAAGTGCTTTCTGAACTGATGCTTAAACAGACAAGAGGAAGAGTTTTAGTGAGCAAAGCAGAAAAGATTTTTAGGAAGAGATTATGTATATTTTCTTTGTATGACCAGAGAAAATTCACTGTATTTTTAGGCTTATTAGGATCACTTTAAAATTAATGCGTCTCTAAGGAATCATCAGTTTACTTTCAAAACATTCAGTGTTAATAAATAGCATGTAATTCACCCATACAAATCTTACACAAGGCACCTTACCCAATTCTTCATTTGTGTTGTCATTATCAGTAGCAAATGGAAATCGTTTTTGCTCTGCAAGCAACTTTGCTTGACTCTGTAAAACAACATCGTTTTTAAGTGTTCAGTAAACAACAGAAAAGAATTTAATAAAAACCCGTGTCTTAAATCCTTAAGAGAATCAAGTTAAGACTAATGCAAATGCCTTAAGGTAACCGAAAACATACTCATTCCCAATCTTCCACAGGGAGAAAAATTTCTCTTCAGTCAGGTGCTGCAGTTATCCTCTCTCTATCATAAGGCTAACTAAATCTTTCAGATGAAAGGAGACTGCTAGCATTTTACCAGTGTCTGATGTTTCTATATTACATCTGATTAATGCGACCTTTGGGAATACACATGCCACTTCCTAAGGGCTATACTCTTTACTCCATTAATTGTTCCTCTGTCTCCTGCAAAGGAAATAGTACTACAGAAGAGCAGAATACTGAAAATGAAACACCGAAAACAGTATCGCTCCAGCAACAAGTTACCAGTGCCATAGGAAAGTTGAAAGGCTCCCTTTTACAATGACTGTCTACCAGACACAGACTTTGTTCAGACAATTACAATCTCACTGAAGATTTCTCTTCCCCAAATAATGGGCCTACACAATCCAATACTTTGAAAGAAAACACCTCAGAAATAAAGAAATACTCTGCTCATTTTTGCATCAGAAAAATATAAAATGCTCATTCAAATAATAGGCCTTCCAAACTGTTTTAGGAAGCACGAAGGGGGGAAAAAAACCCAACTTCTCTCACTGCTTAATTCTCTTCTTTTGCTTCAGCTAAACAGCATATATGTATATCTTTAACTTCAGAGAAGACAGTTAATACCTGAAACTTTATAGAACATATTTATCTCACTATTTCCTCTACTGAGACAACTGCACTTTGTTCGTCTCCCTTCCACCTTTTTTGGCTTGTTCAATCATAAGCAGCCTTGCTCCTTGTGCTCATGACACATTTTTTAATGATGTACAAAGTGCAGAAGTAATTGGCCAAATCTCTTTGCAGTTTCTGCCCCAATCATATAACAATCTTCAGAATGGAAGAAAGTTTGGTCTGCTTTAAATTAAGCTTGAGTATTTTGGAGGATATGGACAAAACAAGCTTTATAAACCTTATTTTTTGCTTAAATTAGAAATCATATATAAGCTAAACTTAATAATGTTCTGAGAATTATAATTCCACCTACTGCTGAAACTACAGTAAAAGAATGGAAAAATTATTTTCCTCATAGAAAAAAAAAACATTAAAAAGCAGCACAAGAATGAGCAGGCTTCAACAAGTATATCAATTAGACAACTAAATCTACATTGCAGGCCATACATATTCACAGATCACACACTCATGAACCCAATCTTTTTATACCATCGATGGCCTTCAGGTAATTTCCAGAAAACCTACTTTAGAACATGAACTTCAATATTTAACTCAGCAAAACATTATTATTCTATAAGTTAGGCTAGTGATCTGCTACTTCAACGGTCTACTAAAAACTGGTTTGTATATTATATTCTTGATAGCATACCAGAATTTTTTCAGTGTTGAGAGAAAGCACAGAGTCACAAGATGAAGATCCTCCTATGTCACAATCGGATTCATAGAAGTGCAAAAATGATGAATCTGGGGGGGGAAACAGAGAAAATACCTTTAGGAACTAAAAGATTATCCCATTTTACATTTCCTCATGTACATCTGAACATCTTTTCCATTGGGCACTCCACAGGGCAGAACTTTTATGAAGTCCTTTCTGCCCACACCACTACATCCACAGTCAGGGAAGCAATAGTCAATATGATTGCTTTTATATAATTACTCATATCACTACTTCTGCTTATGCTTCTAACTAAAAATACATTTTTAAACAAAGAGTGCTAAAAAAAGGAGGAGGTAGAGACAAATTAAGGAAAGAAGCTGGACACAAATAAAAAAAGTTTGAGGTAGACACGTCTCCATTTGGCATTATGATTCCATTCTCTGGATTAAGATATTGAAGACAGAATTATTCCAATCCCAGAGAGGAAAATAAATGAAATTGATCATACAGAGGCAGGGAAAGAGCTGCCCCTAAAAATCTAGGGAACAGAGGTATTAAGACTGTAAAAAGAAGACAAAATAGTAAACAGTAATTGACTGAATAAAGGTCCTTGCAAGTATATTAATAGGAAAGTCATAACAAAAAGTATAAAATTGATTCAAATTTATGGAAAGTCAAACACAGCTTGTTGGTGTAGCAGAGAAGAAGTTTAATGAAGGAAACAAAAAAGTATGAACAATAATCAACACCCCTCCTCCCCAGACTGACAGAATATAGAAGTCACTGCGCTGCCTACATGGTGGTTTAAAAGTTACGCCAACAGAACTGTTAGAAACTTCATGGTCTGAAGATTTAAAAGCTAACTTGAAGTATTTCAAGAGTGAACAAGAAAAAAACAAATAAACAGTATTATCCTTTGATTGCATGTCACAAGCACATATCATCTCCCCCATTGTTTGTAAATATAAGCTTGATGTTAAGCTTAAAAGGCTTGGCTGCAGCAGGTGTTTCCAGTTCATGCCTACAGGCCATGTTATTACTATATTTTTATTTTGTAAGTGTTGCATTTAACTAACTCCTCATTTCTCACAAATACAGTACTAAAAGAGAAAAGGAAAAGGTCTTCTTATAGAGAAGTCAAAATAGCAACTAAAATAATTCCTTGTAAATAGAAACTTGGAACTAAGTTCAGCCATAAATGGTATCTGATGGGTGAAGTTTTACAACAGAAGCAACAGTGGTGAAGAGCAGACGGTCAAAGTTTAGAGTCAGACAGTCCTGTAAGAACAGTGGCTCACTACCCATAGTTTCCAGGAAAAACATTGACTAAGAAGTTTCAACTTTCATTCTTCACAACATGAAGTAACGTGTCATGCACATTGCTTGTTCTGTGTTGTTGCTCCTAAGTCATTGCTATGGACTCGGCAAGCAGTATTTGCTTCACAAAGAAAAACAAAGAGGTGCAGGCACAGTCTGCCTTCAGAATAACTTTCTGCACAACAGCAAGGAAGGAATTCTTTAGTAAGGTGGCAAGGAATAAGAACAGCCTGTTACAAGATACAGGGATTTTAACCTTTAGGACTCTTCAAATCTTGCAACTCTTGAGGCAACACAATGCTTTACTCATAGGGAAGAATGGATCCGCCTTTGTCTGCAAGTTAAGACACAAACCTGTACCACGCTGCCTCATTAACAACTTTTTCATAAAGCAGAAACATAACCAGAGAAACTACCCTGGACTTTGTAGGAGGCTACAAAATAAACTACTAGAGATAAAAAGATTCAGCTTCTGGGAAAGTTGTACTAAAACAAAAAAAATGAGCGCTTAAGGGAACTGGATTTTTTCAGCTGACAATTTACTTAGTCACAGGACTTAAACAGCAAGGAATCAATTGGTATGCAATTATTTTTGGGTAAGTATACTGTTCTGTAATTAAGGGCTATCTTATTATCAGTGTATGGAAAGTACCTCAGGTGCTTGATGATTTAAGCCGAATTCCTTTATATCAATCTTAGTTATACTGGTCTCTTTAAAACAATATCCACATTAAAAAACCAACAAACCCTAATCTTCCAAATATATCTTTGAAGGAGTCTCCCAAGTCAATCATTCCTAGTCCAAGTCAATCATTCCATGTCCTAGTAACGAGTGATGTAATAAAATGCTTTGCTGTTTATTAACTTGTATGGTACACAGGTTTTATGTCAACACTAGGTGAAAGTCTTTTTGGTTTTATACTTAAGCTTGAATAATTTGGAGAAATGGTCACCTGAGATAACTTTCACAGACTGATTTAGTGTTTACATACTGTAGATCTCAGCCACTGTAACCACTTTGAAAGGGAAAAAAAAAAAAAAGAGAGAGTTGATGTGAAATAACTTCACACAACTGATACAGAACTTCAAGGTGTGATGACAAAGGCACACACTTAGAGGAAAAATAACCCCAACAGATATATGAAATTCATAACAAGGTATTTCTTGAAAGTTTGTAATTTTGAGTGGCTCACGCTAGCTGTGTGTTGTCTTTAGGGACCACAGTAATTGTTGAAATGATCATAGACTTTATGAAACAAGGAGGAAAAAAAAAAACAAAACAACAACCCTGGTGATAATTAAACAGTTGTGACACAACACTGCTTATTCTTCTATAAATAACTGAGTCTCTACATTACATTGAATTGATAAAACTTTTCTCCTCATCTGTATTACACTGATTCAGAGGGGTGTTTTTGTGTAGCACATCCACACTACGTTCGTGATCAAAGATCATAACAGATTACTTAAGTCACGTGATCCCGATAAAACTATTAGTATGTGCTTAAATATCTGTTCCAACTGTGGCTGTATTATCAATCACCCTGAAAAAGACCTGAAGATCTGCTTGTAAAGCATTCAGTTAACCAGCAAAATATAATCATAACCAAAAACTAATGAATCAATCCACCTTCACATCAGCAATACGAGCGTAACGTGCTGGTATGTCTACGTACTACTGAATGCGAGGATGAAAAAACACGCAGAGCCCTGCACTTAAGACTTCTTGGCCAGAGGGACAACGGGAATCCCCCCCATCTGATACTACCATGCCCGACCGCTTATTGATTCAGGGGGCGGAGGACTTTTCCTCCGCTCAGAGCCTCTGCTCTGCACAACACCACTCGGGGCTGTAGTTTACACAGAAGATGCCTCGGGATGAGTCAGCGAACCAGCAGCAACGCGAACAGCCGAGCCAGCCGAGCCGAGCCGAGCCGAGCCGCCCGTCCTCCCGCCGCCGCCGCCGGGGCCCCGCGCTGCCCCAAGCCACCGTGCCCCGGGCAGCCCGCGGCGCCCCAGCGGGAGGGGAAGGCGAGGCCCGGCCGCGCCTTCTTCTGGCTCTCGCCGCCTTCCCTCGGAGCCCTCAGGCCAGGGATGGTGGCGGGGTGCCGCCGGGCTAACGGCTTCCTCGGCCTCGCCGGCAGCGGGTCACCACGACGACGCCCCCGACTCACCGCACTCGGACGAGTACTGCTCTGCCCACTCTCCCGCCGAGGCGCAGCCCCCCACCGGGCCCTGGCGCTGCCGGTGCAGCTCCTGCTTTAGCAAGGACAAGGCCGGGTACTGCTCGGTGAGGGCCAGCGCGGCCCACGCCGGCGCCAGCGCGGCCAGCAGCACCCACAACCCCCTCGCAGCCGCGGAGCCGCCGGCAGGTGCCATCTTCCCAGGACGCATGCGCAGCGCTTCCGCCTCGGCTGGGGACAGAGGGCACCTCACCGCCCCGAGCCGCGGGAGCGGCGGGAAGGAGGGCGCCGCGCGCTGCCCCCTGGGACGGGGAGTTCCGCGGCGCGCGGCTCCGGCCCAAGGCAACCGACGGAAAACCACAAATCCCGGCACGCCCCGCGGCACACGTCCGGCGCGGCTCCGCCCCCGAACGCGGAAGCGAGGCGCTTTGAAGCGCTGAGAGGCCGGGGCGCGCTCTCGTGCGCCATGGCGGCGCCTGGCGCCTACCGCTGCGTCGAGTGTAACAGGGAGGCGGCGGAGCTCTACAGGGACTATCAGCGCGGCGTGCTGCGGCTCTCCATCTGCGTGAGTCGAGGCCGCGGCGCAGGCGGGGGGGGCCGGGCGGCTGCGCCTGAAGGGAGCGGGGCGAACGGGGAGGCTTCGACGTCAGCGGGCGGCGCGTGGCGGCGCGGCCGGCGGCACGTGGGCGCCCGTGTTCCGCCGCGCCCGGGGCGCGTCCCTTCGCGGCTCCGGAGCCAGCGGCTCGGCCGCTTTCTCTCGGTCTGAGCGTACGTTTCGCACTTACCGCGCTCTCTGCCGCCGTTATCATCCTTTCTCGCAAAGGCAGCCGCGTGGCAGCTGTCGCGGTGTGCCCTTCGGCTCCCGTGGCAGCTGCGGCGCGCAGGTCGACTGCTCCGGGTCTTCTGCTGGCTGGAACGTAGATCTGGGTGCAGCTCCGTGGTCAGGCTGATGCCGGGCTTGAGAGGTTTCTCATTTATAGACCCCAAATCCTTATCTTTGCTTGCTATTTTATGCAAAGCGTGATTTGGACTCTGAGTTGTGTGATGAGAGATTTGCAAGCAAGGAATTAAAAGTGTTTAAAAGCACCACCAGTACTCACTTATCTGTTGCGTAGACACTGGTGAGTGAGACGCCTTTGAAGTCAGCCTGAGAAGAGGCAGAAGGAGAGAGCCTGATAACAGCAGATAGTTATGTTTTGGCTATAAATTGAGACGGAGCAGAAAAACAACTTCAAAACAGTTTCAGTAAGGCCACAGTGTTCTAAAAAAAAAGGATAATTACTTAATTTCTCTATAAGATACGTAAGAGTATTCTTTCATTTTTTGATGTGCACGTTAGGTGGAGCAATCCCCTGGGCACCCAGTGCTGCAATAAAGGAATGTCTGCTTCTTAACGATACACCAATTTTAAGGAGTTTATTCCCGATTTTGGTGACAAGGCAACTTACAAAGCAGCTGGACCTAAATGTCAGGCTTTGACAAATGATTATTCAATATACATGCAAGAACTTTTGCATTACTTACCCCAAATGGTACCAGCATGCTCCATGCTGTTTACTGCTTTCCCTTCCCACTCTGCCTACCACAGGATTCATTGGCTTTCCCCACAGTGTTTTCATAATTTTAAAATAACTTTCTTCTCTTCTGAGGCATCTCTTATGTTTTCTTGGAGATCTTGTAGCCACAGGAAAAAAAATTAATTTACCTTTTTATGCACTGCTTTCAACTATTTCAAAATTACTGGTTTGAGTTTTTGATAGGGTTTATGTAGACTTGTCTCTGGGGGTAGTTTTGACTTAGTGTTTTTTCTAAAACTGATCACTTAGTACCCTCTGTTTCAGTGGAGGAAGTCTATGATTTGATCTGTGATTGTGTTTTCCTTATAAAACTGGAAAACCTCATATTTGAACCAGTTGGTTGTATATTGTATTTTATAAGTGTCATGGTTTGACATAGAGCCATTTCTGGTAAGGGGGAAAGGATTGTAAAGATGGCACCTGTGAGAAGTCGCTTGAAACTCTCCCCAACTCTGAGCCAGACCCATTTCTGAGGCTGAGGCAATTAGATGCCTCCACAATCACTTTGTAAGAAGAGGAAGACAGAAGAGGAGGCTACTTCCTGTTTCTTCTTCCTTCTTTTTTTCTGGCTGCTGGTGGTGCAAGGACTTGGAAGAGACCATGAAGAAGTGACCATGCAGACCCCAAAATCGGTGAGGGAAGAGAGGAGGAGGTGTGCTGGAGCAGAGTCCTCTGCATTCTACAGAGAGGACTGGTGAAGCAGAGATTTGTTAACCCTTCATTAAAGACACCATGCGAGGGGCAGTGACTATGCCCAGAGGAGACCATGTCCCGTGTGAGGGACTCTGTATTGGCAGAAGCCATAGCTGTTAGAAAGAACTCACACCAGAGATGTTCATTAAGGACTGCGTCCTGTGGGAGTGACCCTGTGTTCGAGCAGGGGAAGAATGCCAGGAGTCATCCTCACCTGAGAAGAGAGAAGCAGCAGAGCCCATCTGTGAGAGACTCCATCCCCCATTCCCTGCCCCCCTGAGCCGTTGAGGAGGGAGGAGGTAGAGATATCGGGAGCAGTGAGCTGAGCCTGGGAAGAAAGGAAGGATGGGAGAGGGAGATCTTAAAGTGCTGATTGTAATTTTCTCATCATTCTACTCCCTTTTTGCTTTTATTCAGTTCTGTTTCTTGCAGGTAGCAGAAAAAACTGTACTACTTTTCTCTCTAAGTCGAGTATGGGAGTCTGTTTTGGCCGGAACCATAATTGGCAGTGAGCCCTCCCTGCCCTTGTCTCAATCCACAGCAACCTTAGTTATTTCCTCCCATCTTGTGGGGGCCTCTGCTACCTTAAGGAGGGTGGGGGTGGATGGGGGGCACCAAGCAAGAGACTGTCGTGCTCCATTGCTGTCTGGACAAAACCACAACAATAAGGAATTAATTGTGTATCATTCAAATGTCCTTTGTGGTTGCTTCACCCATTCTTGTAGCCATTGGCATTTTGAGAATGCTGATAGAAGATGAGTTACTTTACCATGTGTCATGGTTTAGCAAGGAGTTGCTTTTGCTTGGTAATAGGGGGAGCAGGTTGCAGTGAAGACCTGGTAAAAGTTGTTGGACTTTCCCTCCGACTCCTGGGTTCAGACCCACCCCCCCAGCCCAGCTGAGCCAATCTGGCACCTCTGCGATCACTATTTAGGGACGGGAATTTGAAGTGCTTGGCAGGAGGTGTAAGGATGGTACAAGATGGAGGTGACCATGCGGACCCCACAGTCAGAGAAGGAGGAAGGAAGGAGGAGCA
>WBNH01011629.1:267140-300160 GCA_013401255.1 Urocolius indicus | reverse complement strand
TCTGTTTTGGGGTTTTATGCTTTAGTTGGTATTAAATTCTTTTCTGTTTTCTTCCCCAAGCCGAGCAGCCTGGTCTGTTTTGTCCTGCACCTTAAGCGGCAATTAAGCTCTCTCTGCCCTTTAGCAATCCTCAAGTCTTTGGTACTTGAGGCTAATTGTGGTCTTTTGCTCCCTGATAGGCCTAAACCAAGACACCATGTTAATAATGTTAATAACCGTGAACCTACAAACATAACAGAGGACCAAAAAGCTTTTATGAAACCTATGATATATTCCTCCATGACTTTTGAAATTTTGAGTAATTCAAACGTTTTTTAGATCAATAATAGAGATTACAGGCAACCAGATCAGAGTATTCTGTTGACAGTTTATGTTTGTGGAAATAGTGGTTAGCTCATGTTGAAAGATGTATGTATTAAATCTCAGCTTCTGTTATCAACAGGAGGCTGTGAAAACAAGATAGGTACAAATTACTGATGATAGTAAAAAGAGCTGATTCACCTCCTTCTGTCCCAACCTAACAGTCAGTTAAAGTGGGGGTTTCTAACAGTCAGTTAAAGTGTTGTGGGTATTTTTTTTGCTGTAGAGCATAAATCAAATGAAAATGCACACAAAAATCTCTGCAGATATTTAAAACGCTGGAGAAATCAGTCATTTTCTTAAGTAAAAGATGAAATAATAGAGATTGATTTCTGCTGACTTTACACATGCACACTGCGAGACAGAATTGATTTTTTCGTTGTCTTTTGTGTTAGTATAATGTATCGTGTTTAATGGATATAAACTACATCAAATAATTGGTAATCAAATCATGTCAAAAGTCATCACCTATACATGGTATAAATGATTTTCTCTGGAGCTCCTTCACGTGGAACTTCAAACTCGTCTTTGAAATCAAGGACAAGTTAGATACAGAAGGACAAGTATAAAGCTTATGCCTGCAGGTGTATCAAATCAGATTTAGCACATCTTGTAAACCCAGGTCATCAATTATAGGTTTTGATTTCACTATGATAATCTCTAAGGCAAAGTAGGAGCCAGGAGATGGCACTCATTCCTCTCGGCACTTAACCATTTGAGGACCTAAGATCCTTGTCTTCAAAAGCTGTGGCATCCCATGTAGAAATCAAAGACTTGAGTCCCAGGTGCTGTGTTCATCAAAAACCCCAAACTCTTACAAAATAAGTAAAGAACAGAGTAAAAGGAAAAACAGAATAATTACATCTTCCTAGCAAATTGAAAATTCTGCTTCATGCAGGTGCAGATTGGTCCAGTTTTTCTCTTACTCCTACCTACCTGTCTGTTTTCTCTGTTTATGTTGTGGGTTATCATGGCTCAGTTTCAGTCCTAGTTGCTCTTATGTGATGCGTGTCGTATCATTCCTAAGCCATGGTCTGGATTTCTGGCCATCCAGGAAGTGCTGAGAGTAAGAGCAGTCCACGTGAGGAACAGGCAATACAAAGCACATTAGTAAGAAAAGTGTTAGCTCACAGTTTATAAAGTGGAGATGAGAGAGTTAGAAGATTGCCAGGATAAAAAGATCCCTTTGGTTGAACTGATCTGAATTCAGCTTTGTCTGCATATCACAGGAAAACACCATTGTCTCCAGTGACGTCTCCAGCTACCAGGACCTCATGGTTTCTAACAGGACAATTCTTGGTTTACTTTTTCATTTAAATCTAAAAAATTAGGGAAAGCTGAAGGTATTTAAAGAAAATTGGAGGTCTGAAGGGAGATGAGAAGGTGTCATCACTCATCCTGAGAACAATTTTATCTGTCTTTGTGGAGTTAGAGCACCAAGTACTGCTACTTCATCATAGAAAGAAAACATAAAGAGTACATAGAAAGGCTGTATAGAGATACTGAAAGGGAGGCCAGTAGACATTGTCTAGGTAATTCTTTTTTAAAAAAGCTTTGGGATATTTTTGTTTCGTTCCCTTTTTCAAGTAATACATGAAAATACTGACACGTTAAGAGAAAAAAACCCAAACAACAAGCCAACATTTGTCCCATATGGTATGTAACAGGAAAGGCCTTAGAATGTTAGGAACAAGCAGAACACTGCCAAGGTCATTGTTGGTTTATTCTGGTCTACAGACTTGCTGCAATCCTAGTTTAAAGTTGTCATTGATAAATTAATGAATCTGCATCTAAAATATTTTTGCCATTCTCAGAAAGTTCCTGTCATTCAACACCTTGGAACATCATCTTGAGATTGAAGAAGCCAAGTTTTCCCAACAGCATCTTCTGTCTAGTCCTAACTTTTTTTTAGGATGCATTCAACCTTATCTGGATTTTTCAGGTGGAAGATTTAAATTTGAATGCCTAAGCAAAGTACCATGGTTTTGTATTCTATTATTGGTCTGTTGAAGAGAAGAATGGATATTTTCCAGCAGCAAATACGAAAAGCTTCCATTGGGAAACATCTGTTTCCAGGCCACAGTATTAAAGTGCAATTTTGGCTGAATATTCACAGTGTTAGTTCAGTTCCTGCGGCATTTGTTACTGCTCTTAAGATAATTAAAAATTTCTTTGAGCTCCATATTATAATTTTTGGGTGAGCATTAAAGACCTCAGAAGTTTTACAATCCACTCTGAAACTCAAGTTTTTGATGCATACCAAAGAAACTAAGGATATCTCCTGTTATGAAACATAGAAGTCCATACAGTACCATGAAACTCTTCGTGGAAAAGTAATATCTTTTTTTAAGAGATCTGCAAGGTGGCTGACTGCCACGAGTATTCCTCAAGTTCTGGTTTTCTTAGTCTGTTTTGTGATTCTCATTTGGTGAATTAACTTTTTTCTTGTCCTGCATGCATTTTGCTGTGGAATTGCCATTACAGGAGCCAAGTGGGCTACTGCTTATTAAAAAGATCTTGAAGCTACTTGAAAATTCTGAGGAAACTCGCCTCCTCAGGGAGACTTGTTCAATATGCTTTTTCTTCAGCATGGTGACTTGAGGGTTGCGGGGGGGTAAAGTGCAGGCATGTTGAGATTGCCTCCAACAAAGGTGGCTTCTGATGGTCACTTTGCAACTCACATGGGTCTGATTCTGGTACCGTGCTGTGAACATGCAAAATGTTTTCCCTATTCCAAACTAGAAGTGATGGTGAAAGCAGCCTAGGTGGTTCTTTATAGATATTTTTGTTAATTATTTTGAGATCTTTAAAACTGAAATAATTTCTAAATAATACAGCAAGTCGTCAGTGAGCCAACCGTTAATAACAGTAATAAAAAATACTGTCCAGATAGCATTGCAACTGTAGTATTAATGCTATGGGGGGGGGGGAACCCACCCCACATTTACATAACCTGGAATAAATTCCACAGTCAAAGTACGGTGAGTATAAAAACAAGTATTTTTTTAAAATTTGGTTTTAAATTACATATATGTTGTGTTTAAAAATAAAGTTTAAAAAAAATTAATTGTTCCAGACCCTAACAAAGGGAAAGAAATTATTCATTGCAATGTGTAAAGCTCTGTCAGGATCCCCTTGTGTTTTGTAATAAGAGAGCCAAATTGCCTGAGCAGTACACACTTCATTTAGCTTTGCTGCAATTAAAACATAATTGAAAAGCTGTTTTATTGAGGCAAGGCAGAGAGACTATAAACGCTTTGAATGCAAAGCATTTATGTGGTAACGTAAAGAATCTGTCAAGGGTACAAAGATCATCCTGGAAAATAAAGTATACTATTTTTCCTGTTTACATAACTCAATCTACACACCAACTCACTGCTGGAAAAATGTATCATATAGGAAAAAAATATAAAACAATAAGTTCTGTTTTCTGAAATGGAGCACATCTGAAACTGGGTTGCTTTGATTTTCAGCTCATTGTGACATTTAGCCACATCCCTAATAAAGAATCCCTTCCCAAAAGCAGCGCAGCTAATTACACTTTATTGTTTAAAGGTGCAACTGGGATTAAGCGCACTCTCATAAGATGATGGGTCTGTGTTAGTTTACCCTATGAACCTATGTAAATTGACCTATGTTCATGTTCAAGCTCTATGTAAATGTTAAAATCTGCTGTATATGTAGTCCAGCAAAAAATTGTAGATTAATTTTTCCAAACTCCAAACCCTGGAGAAAACTAAAATTGAGACTGTTTCACTTGTTTCTAATGTCTTGAGATTTGCAAATGTATTCCTGGTGTGATCTTCATGGTATTTTTAGGTCTGGATAGAGCTTGGTTATTCAATGTATATTTTTACTTTCTGTCATGTCCAGGAGCTGCTTCTTCTATTTTTCCCTTCCACTGTTCCCACCCCAAAATACTTAAAAATTCAGTTATATTTATTGTTGGAGAGATCACTCTAAAAAAGTCATGTTCATATACTTTAGGAACTTTGTCCTTCAGTGACATTTGGTATTTCCTCAAATATTTGTACACTATTTTATTTGGCTTATGTTTGTGAACTGTGTTCACAGTTTGAGTGTCTGTAATGAACAAAGAAGAGGTATGACTTTGGGTGATGTTTTATTGAAGGCTGATAAACATACAGTCAGAATTAACATTTCAGTACTTTTTTTTGTCTTATTTAGTGTAACTGAGATGTTAAAACATTACCTTTTCCTTAACTGTTTTGGATTGCTCTGATTAGAAAGAATCTGAAATTCTATACTACAAAGAACAGGCTTGTACTAGCTTTCGAAGATTTATCTTTTTTTTTTTTTGTCTCAAAGCAGCCTTTGTTCTTCTTTTTTTTGTTTTTGAAGATAACTAAGCAAATTTTTAAGTTATCAAAATGGAAGCTCTTTTTTTTCTAAATTTGCAACAACAGACAAGCAATAGTCAAATATTCCTACGTTTGACTCATTAAACAGTTCCTAAATTAATACCCTTTTAAATTTATTACAATTTTGAAATACATTCAGCTCCCCTGTTTTTTAGAGGAGCTCGGTATCTGAGTCTGTGTGTCAGTATCAAACATTTGCAATTTTTCTTAAATTTGCCAATTTAGAAGATGTGTAAATAAAATTTATGGTGTCGAGTTTGACCTTTCTCTTTTGCAGCATAATCTGAAAGTACCTTTTAATCAAAATATTGCCTATTTTTAAAGGAAATACAAGGTTTTTTTCCTCTTTCTGATGTCAGTTACATATTTATGGAAGAAATAAAAAAACTGGTTTAAAAACATAGAGAAATCCAGTTACTTCTTTCTGTTGTTTTATAACTGGCTGGGATAACTGAGGCATTTCTTTGAGAAAGCCCAGGATTGCAAAAATTTGGTTTTTTTACAGATGCGCTTTTGGCAGTCATGCTTAACAGGCTATTGACTGTGTCCCAAAAGAACATTTGTTACCCAGTGTGCGACTTGCCAATAATTGCACACTCAGGAGAGACACTGATTATTTATTTCAGATTTGTGCAATCCTGAGTGCTCGATGGTAATTCCACACATCAGGCACACCCCATGGAACTTTCTGTGCCATGTTTATGCACAAAAGCATAAATTACCTTAACTAGAAAAAGCTATCTAATTAAACCTCTGTGAATTTAAACTGCATTAACTCTTGCTTGAAGTGATTTTGCTGACATCAGGCTCCAGCCACAAGTTTCCTTCCTAGACATTTAAGGTCAGTGTCAGATGTTTTAGTAGTACTACTGAAAAAAAAAAACCCAACAACAAAAACGTCAAACATGGAGAGAATGTCATCCTAAAGTGCGTTAGTTCTGTGATGTTCTTATGGTGTAGCAAGCATCATCTTCATTTTGTCCAATTCTCCGTGGCAGTGCACACACAAGTCTTTTGCAGTAAGGCGGTTTGTAGGTCTTACAAGTCCCTGAATGAGCTCTCACTGGCTGGATAAGCACAGAGAACTTTTCCTTCATACAGTTGAGACGCAGATAGAAACAAGCATGTTAGGAACAGGGTTCTCATCTAGCTCTAGAAGACAGGAAAAAATGAATGTGTGTGTGTCTGTGTGTGAAAAATCCTTGAAGATGCCTGCTTTGTATGAAGTTTAACAAGGCTAAATACTGAGTCCTGCACTTGGGCCATGATAACCCCATACAACACTACAGGCTTGGTAAAGAGTAGCTGGAAAGCTGCTTGGAGGAAAAGGACATGGGAATGCTGCTTGACAGCGGCTGAACATGAGCCAGCAGTGTGCCCAGGTGGCCAAGAAAGCCAATTGCATCCTGGCTTGTATTAGAAATTATTCGACCAGCAGGGCAAAGGAAAGGGATTGTCCCCCTGTACTCAGCACTGGTGAGGCTGCAGGTTGAGTGCTGTGTTCAGTTTTGGGCCTCTTACTACAAGAAAGACATTAGGGTGCTGGAGCAACTCCTCATCCCTGGAGATGTTTAAAAGCCGTGTAGCTGAGGTGCTGAGGGATGCGCTTTAGTGGTGGGCTTGGCAGTGATTAGTGGCTTGGTTAGTGATTGGACTTGATGATCTTGAAGATCTTTTCCAACCGAAATGGAATTCTATGATTCCATGCTCTTCTATGGTACAGAAAAATTTCTTTTCCTGTTGAAGTAACACAAGACAAATGAGACTCTTAAATGTTTGCTGGTGGTGGTGGTATGCTGAAATAATGAATTTAAACATCATGCTTACTGCTGCAGAAGATTTGGTTGTAGCTGCCAGAAGCTGTGTAGTTGAAGATCCATTCTTATGGGTAACACCATTATTTGTGTGTTAATTTGTAGCGGTCTTATATATCTGAAGTAGAATTTCTGTATCATTGGTTTTGTCTGGAGGATTATCTGATACATTTTAGTTGTCTAAAATTTATGTCATCTGTCCAGTGAAACTTTTCCAACACCTCTCAACTGCAAGATTTGTGGTCTTTGTTTGGTTGGGATCCCCTGCTTGAAAAGATCAATCTTTACTCAGAAAACTTTTTAACCTTGATCAAAGAATGTTCTGTTGTAGGAAAATGTGAGAGCATAATAAATCCTGGGATATGTAGGATATCCTTCATCTAACCTTATGACACCCGTTGTGTCCAAGAATATCTTTTCATATGTGCTTGTGTGAGTAAGCCTATAAAACAAATCGGAGTTTTCCTGTGCTACATCAACCCAGAGATTTGACATATGCGAATTACTACCTATAAGAATATCTATTCATGATTTCCCTGTAGAAAGACATCAAGCGAGACACTGCTTTGAATTATAGTTGCAATTTCTTTTTCACTCTATTAAATCCTGTGGCTGTGGTCTTCTGTTAATTACATCCTTTCTTCCATCTCATTCACTTCAATTTTAGACCTATCAAACTGTTGGTTGAGTCAATTTTTTAATTCATTAGATTTTAACTTGGTTACTGTCATACACAGTATTTTCTAATCCAAATGAGTTAATGTTTTTTCTTGAGCTGTGCCAAGAAATATTGATTAGTAGTGGCAACGTTCCTTACACACTTGTAATCAAGTTGCACAATTGAGTGTTTTTCTTGATGTGGATGTTGGAATTCTGAGTCGATATGCTAGCAAAATTTTTCTCAAATTCTCCAGTAATAGTTCTGGTAAATAACCAGGCAAACTTAACTTTGTAGGAAAGGAATCCCTGTGAAATGGAACAAAAATCTTTTTGTCTTTCCTGGGAGTTTGTCTATAGGTGTGTGTTGCCTAATGCTGCATTTTTTACTGTTGGAGCATTTCAGAGAGCTGTGTGCATAGATTTCTCTTACAACAGTGCACAGTCTTGCACTCATCAAAATGGAAATAGAGATCATTTCTTTGACTGTTCTACTCTGACCGTGGCAGCTCAAGTGAAGGCTCAGGAGAGCGGGTCTGTCTGAAGCCATGTTGGAGGAGACAAGTAGCTGAACTGGAGGACTGTCACCAATAGAAAGCTGACCTGCAGACAAGCACCCTTTTGCAAATGCACTTCTTTGAGCTGGAGTGATTACTGCCATCAACTGCTGCTGCTCCTCAGCACTCTGCTCGTAGTAATTTCCCCCTCAAGTCTGCTAGATTATACAGTTAGTATAATAGCCTTTTGTTAGCCCTTCTCATTTAACTCAATTCAAAGAGTGATCATCCATGCAGACAGGTCAATAAATCTGAAGGAGGTCGAGGACAAGCCAGTGGCCTGCGTGAAATAACCTCTCTAGTAGGCACAGCAGGAGCCAGCAGATATATTGGAGAAGCAATGGAATACTGTCTTACCACTATTCACTAGCAACGTTGGCTCGGTGTTCTGAATGTATTTACGTTAGTTCAATAATAGAAAATCAGTTGAAACATCTGGATAATTTACCAGTATGGAAGAAGAATGCAACAGCAAAAAACATTTATGGTTTTCTTGAAAGAAAGAGAAAGGTAGGATAGGAGGATAAAGTGTCTCTGAAAAGAAGGAAGTAATAGAAGAAATTATTTTTCTTTCCAAAAAAAATCCCAAACAAAAATTCCAATAGACAAGCCATGATCAGTTATGTTTTAACAAGATACTGGTGCACTTGAGTTTTGGGAAGGTAAGGGGCTTTTTTGGTGGAGGTTGTATTTGTAGAGTAACTACGTACATCCTTGCATATATTATCAGTGTTAATCTGAAGCCTGTAAAACTTGATAAAATGTCTTTATGTTTTGTAACAGAAGACTGTATATTAACTGTAGTGTCGAGGAGAGCAAGCTATTTTTCTGGGTAGATTAAAAAACAATTGAAAATGAAGATGGGGCTAAAAAACGACTAAGAACAACTGAATTGCTGGTTTGTATTGGTGCAGTTGGGCTAAGACGAGAGGAAAGTTTCAAAAATGCTTCCTTTCTCTTTTTTTTTCTTTTTTCCTAATTCTTGTTGTTTTGTGACTTTCAGAAATCCTGCCAGAAACCTGTAGACAAATACATTGAGTATGATCCTGTTATCATCTTGATTAATGCTATTTTATGTAAAGCACAAGCATACAGACACATCCTTTTCAATACAAAGATAAATGTAAGTTGCTTTGCCCCTGCTCTGGGATTGTTTTTGGTTAAAGGTATATTTAGTTTTGGTAAATTGAATCTAATAGTTGTAAAATTTTAGAGATTGTTCTTCTCCTGCCCTTCCACAGGTTCCAGCAAGCCAAACTAGTTATGTCACAAATAGAACACATGAAATCTCAACTGTTAGTAAAAATTCAACTATCTCCACAGCAGTAATGGCACAATACCAGCAAATACAGCAGTCATCTTGCTTGTTAGGAGAAGGAACTGCATCAGACTGTTCATACAGTTTTCTTCACCCTCTAATTTGTCTGTCATGTTAATTGATGTTAAAAGGATGATGTGATAAGCTACACTGGAAGAGAAAGATCTAATTTCACATCATTTTCCAAATTAATTTTCTGTTGGAAGCACTTTTTTTCTGAAATGAGCTATACAACATATCATAATAACAATACTATGCCAGTTAAAGCTACTGCCCTAATTTCTGATGAGTTTCTTCCTAAATAATTAACCATGTCCTCAAAACTATAGCAAAAGATTGTAGTTCTCCAATGAAGTGTCATTGATGCAGAGCTATATAGTCAACCCAGTTGTGCTGGCCAGGCTGAAGAGCAGAGGTGTAGCTTTTCTGACAGAAGGGCATATTACTTAAATAATTGATTTCACGGGAGAAGGAAGCTAAGCTAGAGGAAACTGTCCAACCGTGAGTGCTCTGTTAATGCTGATACCTCTTGGCTAGTCCAGTATTAAGCAATGTAGATAAATATATTTGCCTTGTCTTTCAAGCTTAAATCTGACTAAAGATTTTTAATTCATTTAGTGCTTCTGGAGACCGGTAGTGATGTTTTCCATGAGGCTTCTGGAAGCCATCTATCCCATCTGAGGAAAATTCAAATAAATTGAGTTGAATTTGAAATTGGCTTAGTCTGTGCATGGATGTGCAATTGGCATAACTAGTCTCTAATGGAAAAAGTAGAATCCATGCACAGAAGTTGCATCTGTATATAATCAGCATTCACCTCACATACAGCTCTGGCTTATTGACTGTTTAATGTGGAAACACACTAACTGCGGGCCCCCATGACATCATTTTGGCAATCACTTCAGAGGATAATTTTTAGTTTTGTTGGTTATATTGCTGTATTTATTTTTATTACTTTACCCTTAGCTGAAGTAAAAAAAATGATTTTTGATATAACTACACTACCACTTTCTTCTAATGGAGATTGTCTCAAGGGAAAAGAGAAACTAGGCTATTTAAACGAATTCACTGAATAGAGTGGTTGCCCTCAAACTGAGATTTTTGATAGCACAATTCTACTAGCTATGGTACATTTTTATATTTGTAAGTGATGAAACAGCCTTCCAAATTAAAAAAAAAAAATCTAGATCAGGCTTCAGAAACCACAGTTGTATGCCGCCTTCTATATGGAAATGTTTATGAAATTTCCTACACTGTCTAATTCACTCATCATGTTAATTGGTGTTAAAAGGATGATATGCTAAACTAGTGGCTCAACAGAAGTAATTTGCTTACATTTCTAAACAAACACAATAAAGCCACAGAGCTTGTTTTGTAGAGATGTTGAAATGTATTTTAAATACCAGTTTCATACTAATGCTATAATTTATGCTGGTTTAATAATGCTTTTATTGTTCTTTCATTTACCAGATCCATGGCAAGCTCTGCATATTTTGTTTGCTCTGTGAAGCTTATCTCAGGTGGTTACAACTACAAGATTCAAGCCAAAACATAGATCCTGATGACTTAATCAGATATGCCAAGGAATGGGATTTTTATAGAATGTTTGGCATAGCTTCTTTAGGTAAGGTCAATCATGAGTTGTGCCACTATCTACTCTTTAAGCATTGAATAACTCCATGAGCTTTTCAGCAAGCCTGTATTGCAAAAATTAATACAGATGGTTGTCATATCCAGCCCAGTATGATCAAATGATTATACACATACTCTCTAATTTGCTTTCATTTAATGCATATGCATAGTTTGATCATGATTACTGTTCAGACTGATGTGATCAGCATTAGACATTAAAACACTTAAAATTTGCAGTGTATGTGTGAATCCATTGACATAGTTTGAAGACCAATGTAGAGGTCTGCTTTATTGTATATTTCATGTTGACTTCGAGATTTCTTATTCATTAAGGTGATACAACATTAAGGATGGTTCTTACAGAAGTTAACAATACGTGGGAAAAGCTGTATCAATTTGGGTTTTTGAAATGCGTATATAAAAATACAGAGCAGTATCATCACTGGGAAAGAGTAAATACTTCTGTGCTCTATGACTACTTTTGATGACAGGAAAGGGTTTTTGTTTTATTTTGGCTAGTACTTTTATTCATAGACTTCTTCTGGTGATAGTGTTTAAATCAAGCTCGCAGGCTAAAACTAGTATTTCTCTTAAACATTCAGAGTTTAACTTAAGTCATTTATTGTCTAATGTAGCTCTAAGTAGCTTTTCATAACGTGTCAGTAAAAATACCGAGACTCGTGTTTCCAGTAGTAATTCATCTATTGCAGCTGTTGTGAAAGTTGCTTTGACATGTGCATTAATTCCAGCGTTACCCAGGGACGTGGTGTCAAAAAGGTGTCTAATAGCTCAATGATAGTTTCACTGTAGTGTTCTTTCTCATCCTGGATGGAAAGGTTTCATTGCTGGTGACCTTTTCAAAGATGGCAAGCATTGATTTTGTTGTACAGACTAACAAGACAGTTGAAAAAAACCTTTCCTTTTGTTAAGAAGGACACGTAAAGAGGTTCTTATCCTAAACTTTCTGTGCTGTGTGGTGTGAGAAATGATGAATATGACAATCCTACAGATAGAATTCTGTGATAGAATTGTTCCGAATGTCATGATACTGAATTAGTTGAAGTAATACTAATAATTGCCTATTAAAGAGACTACAGGAGATGGAGGACATCTTCATATTTGTGTAGGTCTCTTAAATAGCAGTGGCTCAGTTGCACTTGGCACATGTAATGTCACTGAAATTTGTCTAAAAAGACTTGATTTGGGCACTTCATTCTCTCCAACTCCTCTTATTTCCTCTTAGAACAAACTTCATTTTTGGTTGGCATTTTTCTTACCTTATGGTGGATGAGACCTGAGATGATGAAAACAAAGTCTGACTTCATTTTACTTCTCAAAGCACTGCTGTTATCCAGCTATGGAAAGCTTTTGCTAATTCCAGCTGTTATTTGGGAACATGACTACACGCCTTTATGCCTTGTATTTATAAAAGTATTTGTCTTGATATCAAACTCTCAGGCAATTCGAGGTATGATTTTGCTTTTTTATTACAACATTATTTGTATAGAATGTGTGTGAGAGAATGCAGCTTAGAGAAGCCATTGTTATTGTTGTTATATTTTAAAATCAGATTCAGACATGTAACTGCAGTATCTCTAGCTTAAAAGCGTGTTGTTTATACTTTAATAGAAAAGCGAATTAAACAAAAAACTTCATTAAAAAAAAACAAAAAGCACCTTTTATCTCACCATCATCTTTTTGTTTATGCTGTATTACATCTACAGGATCCATCAGTTAGAATTTGAGACAACTCATCATGGATCATTGAAACATAAAATAGAATCCTTTATGTGTCAGGAAAATGAATATTTAATGTTAATTTTATGCATGGCTTTAACACACAGACTTTTAACAGATTTCTGTGATTTCTTATACAAATTTATAGGAATTCTCACATGGTTTCTGTGATCTTCTTAAACGATAGATGTGTTCTTCTTTGTTTTGCAGTTACATTGAACTTGAACCGAATGCTGCCTTGGTTAGCAATCTTCTTCGGATTAGTTTTGGAAAATAGTGTGATCAGCTTGTTCCAGAAAATGGGATGGGATGTTTGAAACGTCAGCCCAGATCTGAAGAAATACTGACAAGATGGAGATCGTTTCGCAAGAGTGATCTCTGCCAGGAGCCTCCAAAACCACTGTTTTCATAGTGATAAAGAAGGTGATAGATAACGAAAAACTTGCATTAGTGGTGAGCGTTGACTATTTCAGGATGAGTTAAAATGAGAAACTTCAGAAGTTTGGCTGTTCAATGTGGTGAGCAATGAAACTTCAGCCTTAGCTTATTTATTTTACCATTAAAAATATGAATGTGTCACTGTCCTAATAGTTTTATAAATCTGGCTGTATAGCTATGGCTATAAGAAAAAAGGTGCACTAAAAAAATTCAGCACTTCTACCAGTCACTGCATTTTGGCAGAAAGAGAAGAATTAATTGTTCCCTTAAGAGGAAGGGAGTCAGTGGAAAAATGTAAAAGCCACACTTTTCTAAGAGTAAAGTGAACATGTGAAAACAGTTTATTAGAGAAAAGGCAAGTTTTACAGGGTAAAACTACAGTGGGAAAACTAGATTACATTCTCTGGAATGTTTATGTAACAATCCAAAATAATAAAATATCTAGTTTTAGAGTAATCTCTCGGAACGATAGTTTTAACTGGCTTGAAATTTTGTGTTCTCATAAACACTGCTGCTTTGTTCTGAAAGCTGACAAGAGAGTAAATGGAGTCTGATCCCCAGTATGCAAAGCTGTTTCTTCTGCATTTAATATTAAGCCACATCCGCCACACTCAGCCCTCATCTGGCAGCAGGTTTAGTGAAACATTAAAAAAAAACCAAAACAACAACAAAAAAACCCCTAAAACATATTTAGGTCTAAATTAGCGAAGAAATAGTTAGAGAAGTTCTGCACTTTTTTCCCCAGCAGGCAAAGAGAGGGCTTGATGGCCCACAAAGGAACTGGTAGATTCTGTTTCCACAAGACAATAATTAGGATGCAAACTTACTTTTTTTGTGCAGACCAGTTTCTGTTATGTTCCTTCCAAAGTCTAGTTCTCCTAGTTCAGTTCTGGAAGGCTATATTATCTACAGATTACAACTTCCAGTCTTCATTTTCCTCAGTTGCAGTATCTTGTGTGTATTTTGCAAAATGCATCAAAGAACATTTGGCAACATCTTCAAGTTGATGGCAAACAGGTTTACAGTAATCATAGATTATGACCACAGAAGACATCAGGCTTGTTTGTCTGATACTACTTGCCTATGCCACTGCAAATTATTCAGTCAGAAAAGGAACTGGTTGGTGATCCTGTTTTAATAAGGCAGAAGCTGACACCACTGATCAGGCATCCATGTTACACTTTATGTCTTTCTGAGCATGTAGGAAAGGCAAAAAAACCCAGTCTGCAACCCCTTCAAGTACATGAAGCAGTTTAACTCTGCAGCTGCCCCAGCAAGAACATAGTTGTGAAGGTGTAGGAGGGATCCACCTTGCTACTGGTGTGAATCAGTGACCAAAGTTTAGTGTAGGTGTGCTGTCTCTGAAGAAGCTTTGGCAGCACAGTACCTAGAATATGGTTTGCTTCACTGCAGTGGTTTTGCCTGGGCCAGGTTATTTGGTTCATTAACAAATCAAACTCTTTTCTCCCCAAGTTGAGTATGTTTTGCCTGTGATGCTAATTGCTGAGCAATCTTCCTGTCCTTATTTCGACTCACAAACCTCTCATATTTCTCTCCTGTACAGTTTAGGAGAGGTAGTGATATTACAACTTTGTAGGCACCTGGCACTCAGGGCTAAACCACCACATTCACATAATTAGATTTGGGTAGACAGTGTTTTTAAAAAGTTTTTGGGGGCAGAGGATGTTGCTAAAGGTGCTTTGAGTAGTGCTCATCTTCCTCCCACAACGCCAGCACTTGGTGTTGCAACACAGGCTTCACGGTGAGGTGGTGCAAGGGAAAAGAGCAGTAGATCTTATAGAAAAGCTCCAAGGATGCTGATCTGGCCCATTTTTATTTTCCTTCTCACCTTGAATTTAAGAGGGAATGAAGTTGTGCTGCAGCAGAGAGGATGACAGAGGAATGTGCACTAGGAAAATGCTGGTGCCTGCTGAGCCAAACCCCCTTTGTTGTTGTAGCTGTCACTGAGCTGTCACTCAGCTCGCAGTTCATCTTAGCACAACCCTAGCATTACAGCTGATAAAGTTTCTCACCACTCTGTTATGTCCCTCCACAGGAAATGTACATTCCTTCTACCACCAATTTTGTTTTTCTATTGCTGTAACAATGGTGCTTTGATTTGTTCCTATTAGATTAGATTTTTTTGTTGTGTCATGGTTATACACAGAAGATGGGTTTTTTTTCTCAGAAATTTCTCACGTCTGCTCTGTTCACTGGTTTGAGTCAAAAGGTTAAGTGGGGCACATTGAAGTGTGACTAATGCAAGGGGAAGATTTTGCATTACATGTGATATAAATATTACCTAGTGAGCAGCAAAATTGTAAATACAATGTGTATAGATTTTATTTGGGGATAGTTTTCTCAAAGTTTATTTTGAATTTTGATAAATATATTTCAGGATGTTTTCTGAGTTTTAGTCAGAAGACCTAGAGTAGACATGGACACATCCTGAAAGAAGAAATACTTTTCTATTATGTCACATATGGCAAGAACATATCAGTTACTCACTTTGTAATGCTCTCAGGAGACACCACTGTACTTAAGTGTCTTTGAAGATGGAAAAAAAATGATGAACTAAAGAGCTGCGGAACAAAAGCAGGTCTTGTACAGGTTCTCAGACTTTAGAGGCATCATTATTGTCTAGTAATGTAGGACATTCTGCCTTGTGTGTTTTTATGGCTACTCATTTACTAGAACTAACATGACAAATACAGTAATATTTCATAAATCCAGGAGGAACTTAAGGATGTCTTTGTGTGGGGAGGCAGGTGTGTCGTGCATTTTTTATGCCTTTGGAAAAGGGTTCCATATGGTGCTTCAGAGAGCAGCAAGACTATTTTAAGGCCTACCTGTTTAAAACAATCATCTCTCACTTTTATTCCTTTTTGTCTTTTGAGCTCCTCTTCTTTCCTAAACTCTTTGTAATGAAGTAGTCATCTGTGCTGGAAACTGTGTGACAAACAGCCTGCTTTTTCTATATCACTTCAGTTGTTTCATTAACTTATGGGAAAGGATTTACTTGGATTAAAAGAATTGTAACAACCTGCAAATGAACCCATGTAAACTCTTTGGCTTTTGCTTGGAATCAAAAGAGATGTCATGGCCCTTAGGAAATCATAGGCCTATGAAGCAAATTCTAGAAATCTGTCAGATGAAATATGCGAAGAACCAGTGATGTTATTCAGATTTGGGATGAGCAATGGTTTAGTGATCGCGCAGTGAGAGCTGGGAACTTCAGGTCCATAGGTCATGTAGTAAGTATTTAGAAATTTCTGGATACAAAGTTGGAGAATGAGAGTATAAGCTGGGAAGGGTTAAAAGAGAATGTAGGTGGCAGGCAGACTTCTACAAAATTAAAGAGTTGAGAATAATACAAAAACTATGGGGATATAATCTGAAGAACAATTAAACTGTAAGAAAAAAAAGATGCAATATCGTAGAATCATAGAATGGTAGGGATTGGAAGGGACCTTTAGAGATGATCTAGTCCAACCCCTTGCTAAAACAGGTTCACCTAGATCACGTCACCCAAGGACATGTCCAGGCAGGTTTTGAAAAGCTCCAGAGAAGGAGACTCTACACCCTCCCTGGGCAGCCTGTGCCAGGGCTCCCTCACCTCAACAGTGAAATAGTTTCCCCTTGTGTTTAAATATAACTTTTTGTGTTCCAGCTTCATCCCATTACCCCTTGTCCTGTCACTAGATACAACAGAAAAAAAGTGTCACCTCATCCTCCTGACATCCATCATTTAGATATTTGTAAATATTAATGAGATCCCCCCTCAGTCTCCTCTCCTCCAGGCTGAACAGTGCCAGATCCCTCAGCCTTTCCTCATAAGGAAGATGCTCCAGTCGCCTGATCATCACGGTGATCCTGTGCCGGACTCTCTCTAGCAGTTGCCTGTCCCTCTTGAGCTGGGGAGCCCAGAACTGGACACAGGACTCCAGATGAGGCAGGCAGAGGAGAGGGGGAGCGGAACCTCCCTTGACCTGCTGCCCACACATAAAGCATCCCAGAATGCCATTGGCCTTCTTGGCTATGAGGGCACATTGCTGCCTCATGCTTAGTTTATTGTCAACCAGCACTCCCAGGTCTCTCTCTGCAGAGCTGCTCTCCAGCAGGTCAACCCCCAGCCTGTACTGGTGCATGGGGTTGTTCGTCCTGAGGTGCAGGACTCTGCACTTGTCTTTGTTGAACCTCATGAGATTCCTCCCTGCCCATGTCTCAAGCTGGTCGAGATCTCACTGAGTGGCAGCACAGCCTGTGAGTGGACAGTGAGGTGGATCAAGAACTGGCTGAATGACAGTACCCAGAGGGTGGTGAACAATGGCACAGAATTGAGTTGGAGGCCTGTGGCCAGTGGAGTTCCACAGGGGTCAGTTCTGGGGCCAGTCTTGTTCAGCATCTTCATCAATGACCTGGATGAGGGGACAGAGCATACCCTCAGCAAGTTCCCTGATGGCACCAAACTGGGAGGACTGGCTGGTTCCCCAGAAGGCTGGTATGTGAGTATATGATTAAGCAAACATACGTATGTCTTCCTAAGTTTTCAAGGGGTGAACATGAAGGAAGAATAACATTTATTGTGGACATTTTTTGTAATAGTCTAAATGATACCATGAAATGGCAAAGGATGTCTTCCAACAGGGAAGTTGCTGGGTCTCATAGACACGTTACCCATCACCTTGTTACTTCAATGCTTTGCCCTCCATCCTTGAAAATACTATTTTAGGAGCAGAATTACCAATTGTAGAGGGATAGAATTAGTCACTCTGCTGTTGCACAGCTTCTCCCTTCATTCTGCATTGCTGTGTGTTGCATTACATTATGCTGGTGGAGGGGAGGGCTACTACCCTTGTGACCTGGTGCAAGCACAGACAAGCAAGTCCTTTCTTCCACGACACATCGTATCTCGGGCATATAAACTGCCGTTTGTTAGTCCAGTCTTCACAGAACTGAAAGTAAAATAGGACATCTGCACTGGAAAACTATTAGCAGCTGATTCCTCATAAAACAAGAAAGCCATTGTTTTTCAGGAGCTTGCATGCTTGCGCAATCTATCTGCTCTCCCAGAGCTGAGTAGCGTTAAGCACCACAGTGCCACCTGGAGTTGAAAAGTAAAGCACTACTGTTTCCAAAGCTGAAAGGAGTATGAAAGCACTAGAAGTTACATATGTTTTGATTCATTTTTGTTTTTTAAAATCACAAATTCAAGTTTT
Source organism: Urocolius indicus (assembly GCA_013401255.1). Lineage (NCBI taxonomy): Eukaryota > Metazoa > Chordata > Aves > Coliiformes > Coliidae > Urocolius > Urocolius indicus. The sequence goes on along the minus strand of WBNH01011629.1, from coordinate 282,046 downwards.
AAAAATTAATGTTCACTGTCAGTTTGGAGAAACGTTTAGAGTCAATTTAGGGATGAAAACCAGGTCACAAAATACTTGTTTTGGTGACTTGGTATCAAGATCAATTCGATATCTGCACCATGAAAGCCATAAAATGCAAATTTCTTTGTTTAAGAAATGAGCAGTCCTGCAAGCTGGGATTATTCTGAGTAGCCTTGCTGAGCTCAGAGAGAACTCATGTGACAAAACACATAGCAAATGCATTCTTCCACTGCTAAAAATCAATAGGAATTTTGTTGCTGAAGTAATTTGAAACCTGTGTTGCTGTCATTAGAATTTGCAGGAAAGTGTACATAATGAGATTCCCAGTTTCCCTTCTGCCTCTTAGAAGGCTGTTCTGACCTTCTTAGTCTTTCCAGTAATGCTTACTGTATTACTGAGGGGGCTAGAAAGAAGATCTGAACATGAGGAGCTTTGTAAAATCTTTTTCCTAAACATCAACTGTTGTCCTAAATTTGTAAAGCTCTTCTGAGCCCTGCATAGCTAAATGGCAGGCCTGCAAAGCAGCTAGGAAATAACTGCCAGTGTTTTAAGTGCTGTTCACTAGGATAATAGATCCTGTTTGGGTTTGGTTTGTTTTGTTTTTTTCCCACTGGGTAAAAATGTGGTTTGAATTCCTTTGTGTAGTAGCATAAGAGTGTGAATTCAGTTTATGCGTGTGCTGGCTGCTGCAGAAATCAATCCAGATGGCCCCCACAATTTCTTATAATCTCTGACTGTAATTCTGAGTACATTTTTAGTCAAAAGAACTGTTGTCTATAAGCTGCATACAAGTACCTACCATAGCTATCTGAGCAGAAGAGTGGGGACCTGAATTAAGACCTGAATCCTAATCCTGCCCATAAGACTGATTTACTACTTCAGCCTCAACTAAATCCCATGTGTGGTTCCATAAAGTGATCGTACCTCCACCATCACAGGATTTGGAGGAGAATTAATTTGTTCATGTGTGCTTAAAAAGATGAAAAACATTAAGACGTTTCAGCTGCAGGTTGTTAGGAGCCAGTGAACACCATGAATGTCACATATTGAAACAGCCAGAGAGTGTGAGTACTGAAAGTGACACATTTAAAGTCTTTGTTATGTTAAGAGACGCTTTAATTCTGACCCTTGTTGAGATACAGTTCTGTAACATACATATCTGAAGACTTTCAAGGGAACATACAGCAAATCATTAATCCCTTATGATGAATAGGGCAGCTGCTGCGTGCCAAAATAAATCTGATATTGGTTAAAAAATTTGGAGAGGAGGGAGCTGGTACACTAACCAATCTTACTTTCAGCTATCTTAAATGCAAATTAAGTTATCTTATTTGACAGTTTGAGGCTTTGAGGCAGAAAGCACAGGGAAGTATTGCATAAATATTGGTTTTCAAAAAATACTACAAACCATTGGTATCTTTTCAGTAAATGAATCCAGTAACATTGCACAAATGTAAACAAGAAAACAGTATCTCAGGAACACAGAAGCACCTCTACTCACCTTGTACTCTCTTCTCAAGTCTGCTAATTCACTCCATAAGCCTCTGTGGGTGTTACCTTTATAGTGATTCCCTGCCACGCAAGCCGTAGTGCATCCGATGCTGTCATGCAGGCATCACTCCTAAACTTTGATCCCTTCTTTGGTCTCTTACTTCGCTTCTAGTATAAAGCTTTGGTTCTAACCTTCAAAGCCACTGACGTGTGGTGTCTTGGCTACAGCAGAGATAGCATCTTTTTCCTCTCGGTAGGACTACAGGATTCTTTTGATCGCCAGGAATCAAAAGCCAACAAAAGTGTAATAATAACTAGGAAGAAAACATTCTCCATGGGGAGCATCCACTCCATAATAAAGTGCCACATACCAGCACCAGAAAAAAGCGGCTTCAACTTGCAAGAGAGGGAGCAAAAGTGGACGTATCTCTTCGAGTATTCTTATTATCAATTTTTTCAACATCAGGAATTTGTTTCCCTGGGATGATGTTTCTCCTTCTTAGTGTGGAAATAAGTGGGTTGCACAGCAAAGAAAACATAATCCACCTCTTACTTATTCCATCCCAGGAAACGGCAAAATGAAAATAAGACACTGATTAGTGAAGTCTTTTTTTATCATGGATGGTCAGATTATTCAAAACCTTTCCTTGGTTTCTTTACATAACCACATGACAAGACTTAGTTTGTATTAAAACTCACATCTTTTCTAACTATTTTACACTTAGTTCAAGAGAATTTTTCCCTAAAAACATTATTGCTCAATGGGATTGTGCAATTTATCTAAGTGGTGTGTGGTATATGTGTGTAGATGGAGAGAGAAGGAAGGTTAATCCTGTAGAGCCTGTGCATTTTCTGCCTTATGTCTGTATGAAATTGTGCAGCTCCTGACAATACAAAGGTCTTACACAGAAAGAAAAGGCCACCTGGGAGAAAAGCACTTTATCTTCACAATAGTTTGACTATACAGGACAGATTGTATCAGTTTTAAAAGGAAAAGTTTGTCATGTCTCTGATAAAACAGCATCAGAAACATGTACAGATCATGTCTCCCTTTCCTCATTGTTACTCATCTGCTTTCATTTTAAAAAATGCCAGCCTGATGTTGCTAATCTAATTCAGCTGCAGGAGTGCTTTGAGAGAATGTTCAGAGGCATTTTTAATCCTCTACAATATGCCCTGACAGGACAGCAAAACAGGAAGCCCTCATGTGCAGATCCTTCCTTGCTATAATGGCAGGGGGGAAGGTGTTGTCTGTAATTTCATGCCATTCCACTGAAAAGTGCTGGCTCCTCTAAAGTCCTCGCAGCAGCTGCTCCTGAAGGCTCAGCCCTTTGTCCTGAGCTGGCAGCTGCCTCTGCTGCTGCCGTTGGGAACAGTTTTCTTTTCATGGGATTGGATGGGCCAGAAGTGAACCCAGAGGTCATCTGGTCCTTCCTCCAGCTGTTAGGCTGGATGGGCACTCTTGATAGATGTTCTCACTGGCAGGCACAGATCCTGGCTCTGAGAGACCAAAGTTAAGCTGCCTTTCCTAAATTAGGAGAGCTCTCACCTCTTACTCCGTGCAGTGGCAGTTTGATGCCCAGTTGCTTTTCAGTTATGAACATTTAAGCAATGAGATTTAATTAAAATATAAGACTTTACTTGAGAAGATAGTGAAGATAGTGGCTTCATCTTTTACTAAATTTGTGTCCTGTACATTTATTCTCCAGGTTGCACACTTCTAATTCCCTCCTGCCCCCTGCAACAGCCTTGCTAAGCCAGCAACATGAGAATCCATCAAACAGGTTCCTTGGCAGTAGGACTGCAAAGCATTTAAGACTTTTAAATAAACAAGACAGACTGTACCTCCTCAGATCTACTACAGGCTTTGTGTAAGGAGTTACACACTGGATGAAACACAGAACAAAAAATGTAATCACTGCCTACAAATGAAAGCAGTTTGCGGTAGCAGAAATGAAAGCCTGTGGCAGGGGAGGTGGACTAGATGATCTTTAAGGTTTCTTTCAACCCCAGCCATTCCATGATTCTGTAATTCTACAAATTCTGAGAATGAGAGATTGGTTATGGTGAATTGAGATCTCTGTTCCTGGAGAATGAATACATCTGTACCAACTCCCTTCTAGTTTGCCAAAGAAATTGTAGTGTTAATTTCCGTAGTCGTCACACTTAAGCAGACAGTCCTACGAATTAATGTCTGCGGTAAGAGTGAGATATGCTTGGCTTCTCTAATACTGATTGATGCATTCTGTCCCTACACACCTGCATTTGAGAGCACAGAAGAGAGTTTTATTCTCAGTGAGAAGGAGTGACATTGAAAGCATAGAACAGTTTGGCATTTGCAACAGAAACAGAAAGGACTTTTTGAATGACTGGCTGGTGATAAGTGGTGCAAGGGGGAAAAAAGTCCTCTATTGTGTAACCACATAAAGCACTGGAGACAAGACAAATCTATTTACATATGAAAACTCAGACATCAAGCAAATCCTAGGGAAAAGGACTTGAGATAGGATAAAAGACACACATAAAACAGAATTGCTTCTTCCCCACAGAGATCACCTAAATTTCTGCCTCTCATTTATCATTACATTTTAATCTCTTATGCAAGCGCAATGCCTGTGCAATGATGGTCCCCAAAATACACTAGAGCTTTGTTCAAAAATGTCTTTTCTCTTCTAAGAATGCTCACAGAGGTATAACTTATATAGTGAATAGGTGCTATATATCCCATTTCTCTCTACAGGTTACATTATATGAGGCGAAGCATTTAAGGAAATGCTTTTCCAGTTTGAGCAACATGATTAAGTATCAGTCAGAAATGGCAAAGGTAATTCAAACATACAAGCCAAGACTTTGTAATTGCACAACAGTAAACAGAAGAAAAAGGAATATTGAGACTCTTAGAGAGAATATAGACATGCTGTGCTTCTGCAGGATAAAACCCAAATGGTAACAAGACTTTGCTATTCTAGTGCTGTGAGAAGTTAACTCTGATTTGATGTATTATATTTCAGTAGTCTAGCTTTTGCCTCATGTAGCATATAAAAAACAATTGTATTCCATTATATGAGCAGCCTATGACATTATTTAGTAGTAATGGAACAAATCAGAACTGTGGTCCTGTTTAAGCTTGTACTTTACCTGCATAAAACTTTGCATCACTCCTTGATAATTAGCCTCCATATGCCCTGCTTGAAGTTTCCAGTTCAATCTTGAGCAACACTAACAAAATTGTAGGCTGTGAGGGCTTTCAGTACAAATAATTAGTGCTACAGGCTTTTGTTAAATTCCAGATTCGCTTAATCCAAAGACACCGTAAAGGGTTGAGAGGAAAACCAACAAAATGTACTCTCCCTACTGTCTCAGTGCTTTTACAGCTGAAGTAATGACCTTATTATGTTGCCTTTTTGTAAATGATTTAAAAGGTTCTGGTGTTTGACAAGTCAGACGAATTTAAGCAAGAGCCGTAGGGTTCAGACAGGCAGCTTTATTGTTTGTGACAGTGCCTGGTATCCTGAGACAAAATGAGCTCTCACACTCTTACTCATGTGTCTAGCCAGATAATCACAGGGACATTTCTGACCCATGGAAGAAACACCTGTGATTTCTGAAAGACAGCAGTTAGCACTACTACTGAACTACTTCTGCTAGCATGAGTTGAAGGCAGTGGTTTGACACAGGATTGAACTGTCCTTGCACTAATAATTCTAAGCTGTCTGCCTTGGTCACATTTTTTCATATTCCAATAATCCACGATTTGAATAGAATTTCCCTTCTCAAATTGAGGAAATCTCAAGGATTACATTCCCTTGAAGACATTATCTTAATAATGTCTTAGCATGAAGGCATTTAAAACCCGTGGCACAAGTTCAGTGAAGAGCTGAAATAATCACAAGCCTGTATATTTCAATAGCAAATGGATTTGTCTCCAAATTGCATACCAACCTTATCTGAAAAATGTACATTCTACTGCTAAAAGCACATTCCTCTGAAATCAGATGCAGGCTTCATTACTTAGGGCTGGCTGCTTCCACATTCATCTAATGAATTTTCCTGAATAGAAAGGATGAAAGGCAGCTAAAACAGTAAGGGAGACAGACTTCTGCAATGAATATTCATCCCCTCCAAGCTCCTCTGTTACGGATGGCCAAATGGTCATCTGTAGTGAGAACTCCTTGCTGATCCCACTGCTTCCTTGCACACGTTGAGCCTCACCTATGGTCTAACCCATCGCACCTGCCCTGGAGCACATCTGACTTTTGTGGGGCAACCTCAGCTCTTCCAGACCACCTCAGCCTGGGAGGGTTTGTCACTGTGCACACACAGGTCTGCACAGACCCCCAGGTTCTTCAACCCAGGGCAGAAGATAGTCCTCACAGCAGACCCTGGATGTCTGCAAAGCTTCTTGTGGAGTTGGAGTTTCTAGGATCATTAAACAGCCAGTTAGAAAACTATCACATAGTTTAGGGAGCTTTGAAACTATCAGAAAATGTTAAAACCAGTAATGAGATGAGTTTGCAAGTAAGACAGAGCTTTTAACTGGTTTGCTAAAAACACAATCAAGTAATTTCCTTAATTCATGCAAGTGTTGTCTAGAGTTAAATTTAGTAACTTCACATAAACCAAAGGTAACAATGGATGGAAAAATCTACTTCTGAGCAGTCATTTTCCAAGAAAATGCATGCAGTACATGAAAATGAGTATGAACTTTAAACTGCTGTGGTAATGTATGCTCATAGGCAGGCATCCCAAAACCAGGAGGAGACAAAGCTGCACATAGAGGAAAAGCCCCGTTGACAGGGTTCTCTTTGGCACATTCCCAATTCATCCTCTCATTTCACATTCCTCCCCAGCAGCCAGCGGAACTACAGAGTGGGGGAATGAGTTCTCTTTGCCCTCAGAGCAACCTGATCCCCCAAGCAAAATGAATTACTTTAGCTAGGCAGCAAGGCAAATAAAACATGTTCTCTCCAGTCAAGCAAAACTGTGCAACTCCAACAAATGACTGTAACGATAAAAATACGTGACAAGTGGCGCATACCCAGACTCTAAAACAGGTTGAAGAAGGCCATAAAAAACAACCCCAAGCTGTCTGCAGTAGAACTAATGAAACGTGGGATCTTAAACAACATGTATCTTGGGACCTCAGCACCTCCTTCCAAACTGTACCAAGCTCCAGCCTCCAGAAACTGTGACATCCCTCAACCCTTCCAGCATCCCATTTAGTCCCAAAGGCAACACCCAGAATCTTCACAAGGCCCCCTGTGCATCTCCAGTTCTCATCCTCGCTCACCAGAAGTGCCGAAGACTCTCACCTCCTCCTTCCCACACCACCCACTGGCACCCAGCATCGTGGAAGATATGGTGACCACACAGCTTTTGCTTTCTGGCTGATGGGTGGCCAAGCAGAAATCAAGAAGTGAGTTTTACCCGTGATCAGCAATAAGTCAATACAGTAAGGGAGTAAGTAAGGCAGTAAGGGACCGGCAGTAAGTCTCTCTCCTCCTCCAGATGCTACTTTTTACACAGTCTGTAAAAACAGAGCAGCTTTCTGACTTCTATCAGATGTGGTTTGTAGCAGACAGACAGAAAATGTGTGGATAGTCATCACAGAGTCTTTGTTTCCCTTAGGAACCAGACTCAACGTGAGGCAAGACCTTAGGTTTATAAATAGGTACTAAGTGGATCCACTTTTTTAAAGATGCTGGGCTTTGCTACTGTTTTTGTTGCATTTAATGTTTTACAAATCATCTTCTTTACAAGAAAATGTAAACGTTTTAAATCAACTTTTTTTTAAAAAGGTCACTCAAAATGATTTGGTTGCCTATGATTAGGAACTAAATTCATTACAAGCATAATGTTTTTGCATAATCTTTCTCCTAGTCTTACAGTTTCACAGGACTAAATTTTGTATTTAAAAACTCAACTTCAGTGAGCACCCAAGTCCAAGCGACCCATAAACAGCATATTTTTACCCCACTTTTATTGGAAAACTGGTTCTTTGAATCAAAACTCATCTTTTTTATGAGCTATTTGAATGATCACCTACTGCATTTCGCAGCATGACAAAACAGTACCTTTGAAAACATTTGCAGTGTGTATTTGAATACCTCTTCTGTCTCAGGGTAGATACCATGCAGCTCTTATTAAAGAGATCAGACAGCAGTTATGATGTCAGGGACAAGATCCCTGCTTCAAAGTCCATCCCCACTAAAATCAATAGGGCCAACTGGGAGCTGAAGCTGAACCTAAATGCTCATCTGTTAGAGCTGTCAGGGTGCCAGCCATCCATTTTTTATGACACCCACTTTCTCCAGAGTAGAGCACTTCTTCCAGACTCTCCTCTTTTTGTAGGCCAAGAGCATTTTCAAGGGAGTAGATTGTAATGTAATGAGTGTATGACTGTGCAGTTGTCATAGCAGTAAAATGAGGGTTGTTTAAAAAAAATAATTCTAATAGAAATAAGGAATCATTAGGTCTGTGCTAGCTCTAACAGCTTTGCCACATACGCAGGCCCTCTGGAGAAAGGCCAGTGAAGAATTACCCACGGTAGGGAAGCTTTCAAGAATTTCTTTCCTTATACCCTGAAAAGATATCCTTAAAATGTATGTGTAATTTAAGTTGGGGTTATGGAGTAAAATTGGGAAAGGGATTGTTGTTGATATGTGGTTTGGACTAAGGACAGCAAGTTTTTTATAGTAACACAGCTTGTTCTGTCATGCACACAACCAAACCTTGACTTGAAGCTGCATGTAACAATTACTCAGTATTTAAGCTACACTTTCCCAACAAGCACCTCTTTCAGAGTAGTTTCCTCACTTCATGTTGTCATAGAGTGGTAAAGAGATACAGCTCACAGCTGAAGCGCCAGGCACAGAAATCTGCCTCTGAAACAACTGCTTACTGACTTTAATAACACATATACTGGTTTTAACACCTTTGTCTAGGCTAGCCAGCCTTCACAGAGTTTGAATTTGCCTTAGACAGTCTATAACAGCTTGCACGGAAAAAAGTTATTAAAAGTGACAAGGTGCTGAAAACTTAGCACGTCCTAATAATCCATCCTTTTTTTCAGTGCAGACAATGTTGTGGAGTGATGCCTTAAGACTTTTATGCTTCTCTTGATATAGCAAATACCAGCCCAGTATTCCACGTTCCCCAACACACAGGCATGCTGCATAAAAATTTGAAACATAACAAATTTTGCTTTTTAAGTGTCATTTTACTACGTAAGAGAAAGTACTGTGAATTCTGCTCAAGTCCTTTCTCACCAATGGGACTCTGAATGAATGGCACTGTGTAAGGAAAACAGAATCTTTTGAGTTCTTGTAGAGACGGGATTTTCTCTGTTGAATTGAAAAACAAGTTAAATCAAATTAACACAGAGAATCCAGAAACTCCCACTCCAAATATAGGCAAGCGGCACCTTTTTCACTGTAATACAAGAAATGCTTGCTTCAATCCAGAGGTGATGACTAGTCCTGGGTTTTTTAGGGGGAGGGCGGTTTGGGAAGGGGGAAGGATTTGGATTCAGCAAAATAGTAAATTAAAATCCACACAACATAAAAAAGTTATGCTAAACATCATGCTTTTTATTTTTTGGGGAAAGAGCAAGAAAATAGCAGTACTTCAACAGACTAGAAAAAGCCTCATCTAAATACCAAAAGCACAGCAAATAATATTCAGAGCTGATACATTCTTAAGTCAAAGCATAAAGCTGTATGTACATGTGTGTATATCTACACATGTAAGCACACAACTTTTTAAGTATAGATGTAGCCATTTGGATTATTTGTGTTTGCTTTAGCATTCATTTTAGTTTTGAGCAAGTGAAGTCATTAGATCGGAATTAACTTCAAAGAAAAAAATCCAACCATTGCCACAGACTAGATTAAGAAGTCGTACACATACACAATAACAGCACAGTCTAATTTACTCTTGCGGCCTTTAAACTCCACTAAAATAAGTCAGTTTTAAAGGGAATGCACAAAGACTCCATCCTGGAAGCCTCTTGGCTTTCACCCCTGCAACATCCTAGCCTTTGCTAAAAACTAAGAGAGGAGCTACCCGAGAATGTGATCTTTCTGTATGCATGCCAGACGTGAACCATGCAAAAACCCTTCGAGATTTAAGCCCTTAATTATTAGCTGTGTCAAGATTCAGGCACTGTGCTTTACAGCAATCTTTAGAATTCAAGTTAAGAAATGAAAATCGCGTTGGGAGCTGATTTTACTTAAAACAGAGAAGGGTGAAGACTCAGGTAGTTGGCAATTCTTATTTTCCAAGCTGATTTAAGCATCACATGTACACACTATGAAATAATGACTTAACCAAGCGCTTTAGTAAGTTCTGAAACCAAAAATAAGTTATACTTCAAAGAACAAGTTAGTATAAAAAGTTTTAACATATGCAAAGTACGTGCTCAAAATACTTATTTTGCATTTTTAAAAAGAGCTGTAGTCTACCTTACAGAAACAAAGTTCACCCCGTATAAAATATTGCAGTTTGTCCCATTGTGTCATATGAGAGGTTTCCTTATTCTTCATATGATCCAGAACACTTGCACAAGAGTTCATGTTATTCCGAGCCACATAGTGGCAGACAGACTATGTTTGAATCTGTGCTTTTACTACGCAGTACAGTAAAAGCTGAGCAACTCATTTCAGAACAGAGTTTAGCAGGTCAAAGAGCTACACTGAGGCGAGAAATCCAGACAACTGTATAAAAGTTAACGCCAAGTGGCAGTACCAAGGAAGTGAATTAGATCAACAGAAAAAAAAACCCCTGCTGATAACATTCACTATCACATGTACAGCTTGTAAGCTGGGACAAAATTAGCTTAAGGAGAAAAAAAACATATTAAACTGTGTAAACAATCCACCCAGTGCAAAACTGGATGCAGCTGGTAAGAGCAGAACTAGCTTAGTAGCGCTGAGGATGTGCGTGCATCCAGATGCCTGTTCCAAATGCATTTATCAATACCGTTGACCAAAACAAGCTATGTACACCACAGCAGAGGCTTCCCTTCCCCCTTACAAAGTGATTACAACTCAGGAAGTCACTGCTGTCTTCTACGATCAAAATTCCAGTTATAAGCTACCAACTTAAGTTTGTAAGGTGAAAACACCCACCTTGCAAATTAAATTGAAAACTCCTGTCAAGCGTGTCTGAGGACTCTTCAAAAGTTAAAGAGTACAGCACTTTACTCAAGTGGTTATTTGCATGAGTAACTTGTACTGACAGCCTGTTAAAATAAGTGAATTTAACACAACTCGGGGTAGCTGGGTGTTCCTCCTCAGAAAGAGGGATCCACAGATTCCAGTCGTTCTTGCTGAGGTGCGTTACAGGGAGAGAAGGGCAGAAGAACCTCGGGCAGCCTGGAGGTGAATCTTCCTGCTTCTAGAAGTATTCCTCCTCTTCATCAAAAAACCCGTTTTCCAGAGCATACGAGCAGTCTGCGTTAGAGTCAGCTTGGCAGGCACCTTTGTATTCTTGAATTGATTCATACAAGGAGTACAGCTGACACAGTAATGACATATCTAGCTGCCGAAGGCCAACCTGAGGGGGTAAGAATTCACACAAACAAACAAACAGTGTTACAATTGTGATTTCACTGGCAGCTTAATGCAACATCTCTTTTGTTGCTGAACAAGAGGATCAAGCTTCTTTCTACCTTCAACAGTTACGAAATACAGAAGTGTAATTCATTTTCTAAAGTGACAGACTCCTCATGGGATAAACTGGAAAAGGAACAAGAAACAAATACAGCACAACTTGAGCAAAGCATTCTTCAAGACTCTGTCATATTACAACACCCTTCCAATAAGCAGTTCCATTCCTATCCAAAGCACTACAGATGAATTCATGAACCATGTATTCCCCATTATGCAAGAGAGACACTTTTCAAGTAACACTTGTGTGTCTTTCACATGTCGTTCTCACGAAGTATCACATGGGGGTTGGAATAGATGATCTCTAAAGGTCCCTTCCAACCCCTACCATTCTATGATTCTATGACTCTCTGGTTTTGTTTAAACCAGCCTGGATTAAAAGGTACAAATGGAGCTCAGTCTGGTTTTCTGTTTCCTGGCTAAGTATCTTCTATCATTTTATGTATCAATAGCCATCTGACAAGGCTTGGTATGTCTAGCACAACTCAGCATGCTACTTGAAGGCAGAAAAACTAGAGCAGAAGTAAAATAAGGACATACACTGCAGCCTGCAAATCTCACAGATACTTTTCTGTGCTACTCAGGCATAGGCTTGATTCATAATTAAGTGCCTAATACTTTGGTCCCCAAACATCTAAAATTTAGTTCCAGAGCTAATTTAAAGATTTGGAGCAACATGTTAAAAAGGTTACCTTGTAGCGTGCATCTTTATGTCACATAGAAAACCAGCACCTTACACCGCAAAGCAAAATAAAACCAGTCACTCCGTCACAAAACAGTTTCCCTCTCTGGCAACAAAATGCAGAGTTCGTTTGATATTGTCACCTATCCAAGTCAGATCAAATTAAATCTAGGTTTTGTCTTGCAGTAAATTAAAGCAACTATCCAATTTAACATTTTCACACAGCCATTCCTGCCTAAATTTTCAAAAAAGTGTTGACAGGCTGTTCCTACTGAGCCTCAGTTTCATCAAGTGGAAGTATTTGCTACGCTCATGTTCAGAGAAAGAAAGAAACAAAAAAAAGAAAGTAGCCTCTACCAGAGCCTGAATGCCAGGCTACATTTTACCCAGAATGAGAACTCTTCCCTCCAAAAAAAAAATTAAAAAAAAGAGAGAGAAGAGAAAAAAGTCTCTCTTTACATGTCTAAAGTCTCAGGACAGATACATTCAGCACAGAAGTAAACCATAAGAAGCTGCCACGAAGATATTCCTTTGGCATTGCGGAACCAGCTCCTTTTTCTGGAGGTGGAAGAAGAAGATAAAAATAATAAAAAAGGTATCATGCACCACAACTCCACTCCAACTCAGAAAAATAGGATACAGCATCTTTCAGGACCAGCACAAATTGGTGAGGTCACAAAGCAGACACATGATGTCATGTATGGACCGAACATGAGGATTTTTGGATGAGACTTGAGACAAGAGCTAGAAGGCTGTGCTGGCTGCCAGGAAGTTAAGACAAGCCTTTCCACCAACTTGTATCTAGGCTGCTTTTCTTACGCGTCTCCTTTTTCCCCTGTAATGAACACAACTTCCTCTCCCTTTCTTGCTTAAGCATGCAGTCCACAGGAAGAATATGCCACTCTTCCTTGCTCTCTACTCTGTAAGAGGAAACCAGTACTTGCCCAGGTCTCCTCCTGCAAAAATGTGTAAAACAAAAACCAAACAACCAGACTGCAGGAGAGAGGCACTGTACCATTTCCAGATCCCCCCATCTAGCCCTGCTGAAGTAATTTCTTCAGACCTGTTAGGCTAATGACCGCTTACCTGCTCAAGAATGGTCTGAACATCAACTTTTGGAGGTGGCAGTTGATGAAGTTTGGCTTGCCTCACCTAAACAAGCTGCTTGCCCCAGGTGAGAAAGGATGCTGTGAAGCTGGACTTAATGCCATCATATGTGAACACGAAGTCCACAGGGAAGACTTGCATTAGTGCTAAATGTTTGAAGGACAGATTGTAGTAAAGAAGTGTCCAGAGAGCAATCAGGAGGGGGCTGCACCAGAAAACTCAACCTAGAGACAACCAACCAGAATTTTCACGAGCAGCTCTATTTGAGCTCCCTAAATCACTTCACTGCTATCTATGAGGATCTTTTCTACACCAAGCACAATACCCAAGACAGAAATTGCTCAGCAGAATTTAGCAGGCCTTAGCACCGAATAACTGTTCAATACAATACTTTTTTTCTGTTGCTGCCACTAGTGTCAATCAAACAAGAACAGTAAGTCTACTGAGAAAAAACGCAGCCTCTAGCTCTTCACAACTGTCAGCTTTGATCCCCGAGGTAGCAAAAGCCTGAAGAAATGTCCCAGCCGGCTAGCACAAGCATAAAGTTCTGAATCCCAGACAATCTACACTTAACTCTAGAGTTTTATCATAGACCTTACAAGACAAACTATAATGCACAGTCCCATGCAATCCTTAGGATCACAGTTCTGAGGTGCTCTCTCCTCCTTCCCCTCCCCAAGGCATCTAAGTCCATCACTTTCTCATTTTCAAAAACTTACATACCAAAGTACCTTGCTTGATCTCATACAGAAAGATGCTGTATGCATTTCTTCCTCATCCACTATTGAAACCTTCAAGAAAGCTCATCACTCAATAGCAACGCTATCTTTGATGCAACAAAGAGTGTTCAATATAAATAATAAAGTGCTATTATCTCCTATCTGATGAAAGGCAGTCTATTAGCACGCGAGAGGCTCTCTAATTTGTATGGGTCACAAAAAAGTACACCTGGAACCAAGGAGGCTGTTGCTTAAAAGTCTTTGATGTGTTCAGAGGTATTTTTTTTTTCTTTAGAAGTGTTTTATCAAATTATCATCAAAGATAAGAGTATCAAAGGGGAAGTCTAGTCATCAAATTACTTTAACAAGCACCTCATTCGATTTTCCATTAAGAAAAACAGATGTTTGTAACAAGTTATCTTTGCTTTTTCAGAAAGGACTAAAAGAACTGAAGTCCTATCCTTGTTTCCCCTCAGAACACCGCAGAGAAAAAAAAAAGCCTCAGTGGCTGACAGCTACTTGTGCTTCCATGCAAACTGGCAATTCCAATACATGGTTTTAAGAACGAGTCTCAAACTGTATTGAACTACTTGTTGAAACACCTGCGATGGACTAATATTGCAGCGCTCTGCCTTGTCCTAAATCCACAGAAAGGTCTTTCAACAGTTTATTGCGCCCTAACACTTTTCTACCACGAGAAAACTGGCCTCAAACCAGGCAATTTTCTATGTTTCAGAACAGTAAGAGCACAGTGCTCAGGTTATTATTAATCATTTCAGCTGCACCTGGCACCAGCAAAGCACCAACACCCACATCGGTGTTTAGTCAAAAGGTGTGCCAGGTCGCCCAGAGGCATCTCACTCACAACACCGTCCTACCCGCCACCCTACAGAATCAAAGTCCCGAAGAAAACCACGTTTAATTGCACTTCACTTGAGCGGAGTGAATCGGTGTTGACACTTGTTTGGGTTTGTGTTTGTTTTTTTTTTTTTAAGAGAGCCTTTTCAAGTGGATGTCGGGTTCCAAAGGACGGATGCTCGATGACCAGCCCCCACCCCAACGCCGGAGCAGCCTCCCCACGAGGCTCCTTAAGCCTAACGGTGGAGCCCCTCCAGGCTCCCCGGGGGCCGCTGCACCGGAGCGCGTCGCGGTACCTGCGCCGCCGCGCCCCGCCGCCGGCACAGGGGCGCCCTTCCGGGCCCGGGGCGCGGCCGGGCG
>WBNH01011629.1:239630-266914 GCA_013401255.1 Urocolius indicus | reverse complement strand
AGGGAAGGGAAGGGAAGGGGAAAGGGAAAGGGAAAGGAAAGGGGAAGGGGAAGGGAAACGGGAAGGAAGTGGAAAGGGGAAGGGAAGGGAAGGGAAGGGAAGGGAAGGGAAGGGAAGGGAAGGGAAGGGAAGGGAAGGGAAGGGAAGGGAAGGGAAGGAAGAGTCGCGGCGGGGGGCGGCCGGCAGCTGGGAGGTCGCAGCGCAGGTGCCCGAGGCTCCCGGACGTGGCGGGGGGGCCCGAGCCCGGCCGCTGCGCCCCACCGCACCGCACCGCACCCCGGCTTTGTGTGAGGCGGGGCGAGGCCCGGCTGCCCCTGGCTGCTCAGGCGAGGTGAGGCGAGGCCCGTCCGCCGGCCCCGTGCCTCAGCCCGTGGGCTCGGGTCACGGCCGCGCGGCTTGTGCCCTGCGGATAGCGGCCTGCGGCAGCCGGCCGCCCTGGGGCCGGGAGGGGCAGAAGGGCGCTGGGAGGACGGAGCCTGAGCTGAGCCTCCCGGGCTCTCGGCCCTGAGGTGCCAGGATGAGGTTGGGGGTTGGGGATAAAATGCAGTGAAAGCAAGTGGGAAAGCTGATTAAACGCTCCGGGCGTAGAGCAGGCAGTTCTCCTGCAGCGATGACCTTGTTTCAGTTACCCGGTAGCACGAAAGTGCTCTCCTCTTCCATCAAGGTGTTTCCCTTCTCATCCTCACAGCAAAGCCTTGTAACAAAAGTCTTTATCGCCAAGGGTTGCAGCTGAACAAACTTCAGCAGTGTCTGTGCTCTGTGACTCAAATCTCTTAATCTGAGAGAGAGCGCTCTCTTTCTTTGTTCCAGGTTTATTCAGAGAGTGGTTTATTGCTCTTACTGATTGCAGAAATACCCCCACGTTTTCAACAGAATGTAAAGGAAAAGGTGCTACGCTGCAGGACAGGGTAGTTTGGGCAAAGACAATGCAGCACGGGAATGAATCAGTGAAACTGCCAGTGCAACCGCAGTTCAGGAATACCACCTCCGTGTGCCAACTCTGCCTTTTGTCTTTTCCCCTTTTTTCCTTGATGTGTTTGTACCTCTGAAGTCTACTGAGTAACAGCACTTGTGGATCATTCAGAATCCAAACCGAAGTGTGATATAAAATTGGAGTTCTGGAAGACTGCTGCCGTTGCAAAGCCAGATTGTTTAAAGTTGCAGTTCTATTACCACAGTCCAGCTTTGTTTATGGGGTTTTCCCTTCCAGAAATCACCAGCTCTGCATTATTTTCCGGTTCTGTTCCTAGACCCACATAGCTTTTTCACGGTTTAAATGTCGTCAGACTCTGTGACAATTGTTTTAAACCCACTTACAGTGGAGGAAGCTTTTGCCAGTCTTTATTCGTGTCTACTTGCTATTCTGGGGATTGATTTTTTTCACACAGTCTGATGTGCGTTAATGCTTTGTGTGTTTGAATCAAGAAGATAACTTTGTGTCCTGTTTGTCATGATGCCACTTCTGCTCAGGTTGACTGTGAAAAATGAAACAACACTAACAGCTTTTATGAAAACAAAGGCATTTAAAACCACCCCTAGTGTAAATTAAAATCATCAACAAACCCCTTGTCCTTCCAGGCCAAGGGTGCCCGACAGCAAAAATTCAGTTTGCTAAGGCTGTAGGCACTGGATTACCTTCCTTCCTCTTAGTGAATACATTTATTTGTTCCCCTTCCAATCCACCCCTGTTTTGTTTTGTTTTGTTTTGTTTTGTTTTTGGTTTTTTTTCCAGATGACAGCTATTTGGAAAAAGCTTGTGAATATTCTTGTTTTATCTAGAGCAGCTTATCTTAATTATTTTTTTCAGCTTGCCTGATCTCATTAGGTTGCAAGTGCATTTTCATCACGCTTGAGTCCTTTAGGCACCTTGTTGCCGTATCTTTCCTTTTGCAAAAAGGTTTGTGCTGGCTTACTGTTTAACTGTGGCATCTGAGAAACTGAAAAAAGTAATACTTTTTGGGTTTCCAGAGACCTTTCTTTCAGTTGGCAACCTTATCTGGCCTTCAATCATATCTAATTCATAACTACCCTTGAAAATCTAAATCTACTGCTTTATTTAGTCTGACCTAGTTATAACGTGGTGATAGCGGAAGCTGGAGTCTTCTGCAGTTATGTATTTTGGTTATTGAGTAAGCTTTTGTTAGCTGTATAAACCTCTTCATTTGTTCCTAGAACTGGATTACAGAAACGTATCACTTGTCTAAACTGTCCTTTGCTAAGGACATGACCTAAAAAAAACCATGTTAAAAATACATGTAGTTTATGTCATAAATAATTAGGAAGTGCCAGATGAGGAGTGCTCCATACCATTCCCTTACACAGATGCATTCTGCAATGTTTTTAATGTACTTATTCACAAGCAATGTTTTCTCCCTCCCTCATTCATTAAGAGGATACACGATGCCTGTGTGTCATATGTACATCATCGACTAACATTCCTCTTTCCAAATGGGGTGATCTGTGTGCATTACAGTGTTCCTTGAGCTGAAACATTAAGACTCTTTCCTACAGCCTTTTCTATGATGCTTTCCCCTCTTATAACTCACTTACCTACAAACGTTAATGAATTCTTTGTGACAAGCCTGTAATAAAGGTGATATTGTTATCCACACTGGAAGCAGGACACAGGGAGCTAAAGGTAGGTCACGGTAAAAAACCGTTTACTAATTTTAAGTGCCTGGTTTGTGGTTCCTAGGGATGATTTTCCGCCCAACAGAACTGGCAGAAGGACATTTGCAGAGCAGCACCTTGGCTTAAAGCCACCTTCATTAGAGATGTGAAGTAAGACTCCAGATTTTGCAGTGATGTGACTCTTGTCACGTTTTGTCTGCTCTGCAGTGGGGATGCCTTAAAACTTGTCAGATAAGGTGCACCAGGGCTCATCCTTCAGTGCCATCGGTCTTATGTCTCTCATCGGCTTAAGCTGCAGTCAGCATTGCTTGTCAAGGATGGGTTGGGATCCAGCTATCACAAACTGGGCATATGCAGAACAAATTAGTGATGAGAGACACATGCTTTATGCTTCCATTTGCTCCTGCCATCACCATGCCTGAACAAACTCTCGTTTCTTATGAGGCTCATGGGTTTTTTACCACAAATGTGGAAAAGCAGAGATCACACTGTTCCATGGGGCTCTGGGAATGATGTGAAGTTCAGTCCTTTGGCCGAGGAGAGTTTAGAAGCTGCTGGGTGTGATTGGCACCTGATACACGATGCCACGTAATGACATAGCCAAACAGAAATGAAGTTTTCAGCTAAAGATCAAGTCTTACCCATCATTTTCCATCAGAGAAGTGGTTTTAAATAAAAGTGGTTGAGTTGTAATTTTGCCACTTGCTTTTTTTTCCCCAGGTATATTTAATATCTATGCCTGAAAGATGAAAATACAAGTTTCTGTGTGTTTCTCAAGCACACAGAGATCACAGTGGCTTCCAGCAACGTGGTGGCCTTGGATCTAGAGCAGAGATCCTCCTGTTTAAATTACCCGAAGAAACAGGAGCAATGGTCAGTTCTTACATTTCTATAGGTTGGCTACTACATAAATACCCAAGAAGGACACCTCAGACTGTGGGATTCAGAACTAACTGCTAGAAACACAGAAATACGGAGATTTGAGCATCCAGGCTTTATTTTCAACTTCTTGTTGAAATGTGTTCTTGCAGTTATAAACCTTTGTGTGTGCCACTTGCTGTCCCTGCCTGTTCCTCTTGCTCTTGTTGCTGGTTTTTCACCAGTTCCTTGTGTGAACCATGTTCCAGACCAATGTCCCGTACCTGTGGTCTCTGCTGCCTTAATTCCTACCCATGCCTCTTGCTTCAGCTGCCACATGTGTGCTCTCACTGCTGCTTTCAGAGGGTCACAGAATTATCTAGGTTGGAAAAGACCTTTAAGATCATCGAGTCCTTCAGCATCTCTTTCATATCTAATGCTGCCTTAAGCCCTCTATAGTGAAGTCAGGCTGCTACTTCTTCCTTTTGCATGGAGAACCAGAAAAGGCCAAATGTTAACAACAGGAGAGGAAGAATGTGTCTAGGGCATGAGGAGTATGTATGATAGAAAGCCCATTAGGACTGGGCAGAGCAAAGGCAATGGATTCAGAAGGGAAGCAAGAATCAGAAGTTACACGGAGGGACTGGTCTGTAGAGATCTGTAAGCAGATGTGAGTAACAGTTTCACGACTGAAAGCATCTTCCAGCCAGCAGTAATACGCATTTAGCGTTACCATTTTTCCCTTTTTGTTTATGAGTGTCAGCTGCTTAAAGCTGAGCTCTGTTTCCCCTCTCCTTTCTGCAACGAGGGTGGTATAGATTTTGGAAGCAATTTATGGGCAGTGTAAAGCAGCGAGAAGCAGTATGGAAATCACATGCATGTGGCAAATAGGCAGCTACATTTCTGCAATGATGAGAGGTCTAATTGCCCTCGTGCTGTAGCTTTTTACCAAGTGCTGCTGGTTTGTGTTGTGAAGGGAAAAAAAAGAATCAAAGTCTGTACTTTCATATCAGAAATTGTGGTTCAGGATCATAGGAAGGCTCATGCCCAGGAGAAATAAGGATGTGATTTGATAGTAAAGTTGATGGTACTTACGGTTAGGTAACCAACCATTTGTTTTCCTAATCATAGAATGGTATGGTTGGAAGGGACCTTTAGAGATCACCTAGTCTAAAATCTGGCTTGTTCACATCTCTGTTTAACGTTAGATCAAACTGTAAGTCTTCTCCACAGTACATCACTCAATGCTCTGCAACATTGATTTTAAAATCTCCTCGTTCTGTTCTCTCACTTTATTAAATTAGGTGTAGTGGTATTGGTCTATTTTTCCTGCCTTTCCAGTCTCATAGACTCTTCCCCACTATGTGAAACTTAGCAGAAAAAAAAAAAGAGTTGATGTGTAGATTACATCAAATTCATATTCCTGCAACAGGTCCTTGTCTTCATGGTTTCTGTTGTAATTAAGAAAGCAAGCCATTTTAGTATTTCATATCAGCTGGTAAAAGCAAATCCCCCAAAATGAAATGAGAAACCATGGTAGGCTGTAGGAATTAATAGATTCAGTATGATGTGAAAATTCATAGGCATGAAAGAACTCAACAGAGTTTTGTGAGATCCTTTTGTAATAAACTAGCCTTATGCTCACAGCTGATAATGGCTCTGAACATCCTCCCTTCATCTCGTAGAATCACAGATGATGTTAACCCAGCACTGCCACGTCCACAACTAACCTCAGCACCACATCTACAGGCCTTTTAAGTATCTCACTCGATCACCTCCCTGGGCAGCCTGTTCCAGTGCCTGGCAACCATTGTGGTGAAAAAAAATTTCTCCCAATATCCAATCTAAACCTCCCTTGGCACAACCTGAGGCCATTACCTCTTGTCCTGGTGCTTGTAGCTTGGGAGAAGAGACCAACATCCGCCCTCACTGCAGCTTCGTTTCAGACAGTTGTAGAGAGTGATCATGTCTCCCCTCAACCTCCTTTTTTCCAGGCTAAAAAACTCCAGTTCCCTCAGCTGCTCCTCATCAGACTTGTGCTCCAGACCCTTTACCAACTTCACTGCTTGTCTCTGGACATGCTCCAGCACCTCAATATCTTTCTTGTAGTGAGGGGCTCAGAACAACGCGGCACTTGAGGTGCAGCCTCACCAGTGCCAAGTACAGGGGGGCAATTACTGCCCTGATCCTGCTGGCTACACTATTTCTGATGCGAGCTAGGATGCCATTGGCCTTCTTGGCCACCTGGGCACACTGATTGGTCATTTTCAGGCAGATAGAGATCAACATCTCCAGGTCCTTTTCCTCTGGGCAGCTTTCCAGCCACTCTGCTCCAAGCCTGCAGCACTGACTGGGTTTGTTGTGGCCCAAGTGCAGGATCCGACACTTGGCATTTTTAAACCTCATAGAATTGGCCTCAGCCCATTGCTCCAGCCTGTCCAGGTCCCTCTGAAGAGCCTTCCTGCACTCAAGCAGATCAAAACAGATCAACAGTCTCCTTTTACTGTGTCAAAAATACAAAAGAAGGATTTCAAAGTGCCTTTTGATGTGGATTTTTTAACCCCCCTTTCCTTTGACTTCAATATAGTTCCGATAAGCATTTGCCTCTTCAAAAAGACAGCTTGAGGGGGTATTTATTACTGCTGCTTGTTACTCTCACAACACCATGCTGCTTCCTCTTAACAGTACAGACCTGACTTACAGTAACAGCTTTCCAGAATCTGATTACTGAAAGCAGATAGCCATGGGATCAGAGCTCCAGGCTTTAAGAGTATTTGTCTTATTATCCTAGTGACACTGAGCAGACCCTTTCCTTTGGTGAGATCTGCATCAGGGTCAAATCTGGAGGATGCTGTCTAAGCTGGGCTGAGGTCATTCGAGGTAAAAATGGCGGGAGCCCTAAATCTGCAGGCAAAACTGCACGGCAGAAAGCAAGTGCTGCTCAACAGGGATGGCTGCGGGTGTGCAGAAGAAATAAGAAGGATTTGTGTTTGCAGAGCGCAGATTGTCTAGTAATTTGATATCTGCCTTGAAGCATTTTTGAGCGAGGAATAGTAGTCAATCATTTCTTAAATCTAATTGCTTATTTCTCTGCAAAATGATCAGTTGTAAGCAAACATGGAAGTTTCTATATACTATTATGTTCAACTAACGTTAACAAAGATAGATTTCTTGCTTCTTTCTTTTGCGTTCTCCCTGAATAAAATGTATTTATCAGGGTTTTTTTTTTTCTTCCAGGCTGACTATAGAAATATAACATATTTCCAGATGTAGATTACGTGGCTCAGGCGATAAACACTTCTCTTCATCTGTGAATAGCTGTAATGGCTTGCTAGGGAAAAGGCCATAGTTTATATACGGATGTATTTATGTTCTTGAAAAATAACCTTCCTCTCCCAGAATGACAGATTCATGCCTGAAATAAATTGCTGAATAAACAATGCAAAATTGAGACCATTAAAGAAACAGTTCATACCTTTTCAGTTCACCTGGACCAAATGCCATATCCCATCCTGCCCTCCACCTGCACTCGAGCACTGTCTGGTGGGGCAAACAGTCTGTGCTCCTATGCAAGCTCCCAGAAGGAAAGAGTGATGAGCAGGTTGTAGCAGGGCCTCTTCCTCCCAGCAGCTGGCGTTGCACAAGGTGGCTGAGGCTAAGGCAATGCCTGAGCCAACAGCACCCGGAAGCTGAATTGAGGCTGGGACAAAGCTTGTGTGGAGCATCCTTGCATGGACCTGCATCTCTTTGTCTTGTGCTGAAATTGATCCGCCTCCGAGGTGGGACAAGGGCAATAATTTAACAGTGCATAACATTATTTCTAAACAATTTAGAGGAGAAAAGTACTCTCTGTAATTGAAAGTTCATTTAGGTAGAGGGAATGTAATTACCTGGCACAGTTAGAGGAGAAAAGCTATTGTGAGTCTCTGATGAAAGCTGTCATCAGTTATTTAATGGCCAACAAGTGATTAGAATTTTTGTTTCATACTTCATACAAGAACAGCACATTCAGCAGCCCAGTGACCCTTAAATTCAATGCAGGGGCGCTCCATAATTACCAACTCAGAGGCAGATGTTCTACTAGCTGAACTGTGATCATTGCTTTTTGCAGCATTTTAGTATGTGGCACCCAAACAGCAATAAGTCTGAGCCTTATTTAGCAGGGGAAATCAACTTTTTTAATAGTATAGGCAAGAGAATAATTTCAAAATCCTGTCAGTATGTAAAAATAAACACAAAGAAGCAAACATAATGCTAGAAAATGACTTCTTGGTGTAAGTACTTATGATATCAGATTTTTACCTGACGTGAACTTGTCAGAGAAATAATATCAAAGCAGTTCAAGTAGCACAAAACCAGTCCAGGCCTTTGCTCTCCCTTTCTCTCAGAAATGCCTCTCTCAGGCCCTGCAAGCTGCATGGTTGCCTCTCTCACTCCTGCCGAAGGACTGTGACTGTGCTAGCCAAGAAGGAGGATGCTCCCTCTCATCATGTGCCGAGCTCTCTTGTGTTTCACAGTGCAGTCACTCTTCTCGATTGCAGCCAAACATAATTGTACCAGAGAGACAGGC
Source organism: Urocolius indicus (assembly GCA_013401255.1). Taxonomy (NCBI): domain Eukaryota; kingdom Metazoa; phylum Chordata; class Aves; order Coliiformes; family Coliidae; genus Urocolius; species Urocolius indicus. The sequence goes on along the minus strand of WBNH01011629.1, from coordinate 258,855 downwards.
AGACTGAGAGGAACACATCCAGAGCACTGGGGGATCCAAAAGATCAGTTCATCTTCCTTTCCTGAGGTCCTTCCAGCTTTTCAGAGTTGTTCTTCCTTTGCAGAGCTGTCGTGGAAGAGCTGTAATGCCAAAAGCCATCCCTGCCAGGTGGGAATTGTGTTGGACCACAACAATCCTTGCATCCGCCTTAGGCACCTGTTGTATTGTTGGCGACAACCCACACCTGTGGCAGGACCAAACCCTATGATAATCCCGTCATTTCTTTGCCATTTTACAACTTGGTGCCACGTGGAGCATGGCACAGACAGAGCCTAAACCAAAAACCAATCTGCACCATCTGTTAAAGTTGCAAAACGAAACAAAAACCTCAAGTAAAACAAAACAAAAGGCTAAAACCCCTGCAGGGGGAAATGGGACAACAAATATCCACAAAGAGGGGAAGCTACAAACCCAAACATCTGTGCTGGAAATGAGATCATATCAGGCCAATCACTGCAGCCATAATCAGCTGCTGACAGGAACAAACAGGTGTACAGACAAGCTGGGAAGAAAGAACAGGGATTTCTGAAGTATTTTTGTCTAGTTGGGAAAACTAAGAAGTCATTCTGCCTGGGCAAATGCAAACTAAATAACTCTTTGCATTTCTTTGCTGAATTGGCCAAGGAAGATGGAAACCTACAGAGACTGCCTGAATAGGAGTCACCAGAAATATGACTGCTAACAAGTCCAGCACTTGCTATGAAAATGAACTTTTAATAACATGATGTTGCACAAATTTTATTTTCATAGACTCCTGTAACTTTATTTCTGTATGTTTAGTGCATCACTAACTAGCAACATTGTACTGATGTACAAATACAGGTAGTAGTAACAAATCAGCCTGAAAGCTAGTTTTAAGGCACATTGATAACTTGATTTCCACTTGCATCCTCAAAAAAGTTCAAATAAGACAAAAGTAGTGGAGATCTTTTGCAGCTCTGGAGTTTACAGGTCTGTCAGGCAAAAAGAACTTGTTCCTTCTTACTGTCCCTAATCTTTCAGCTTCTCTTTTAGGAACTGTGACAGGGTATACCAAATGTAATTTATATAAGGCCACAAATCCCTACAGTACGAAAAATAAGATTTGGAGTGCAAGGTATACATGCTTTGAGTTAAACTTACCATTATTTGCAAGGTCAATTTTTGAAGTTCAATGGCTTTTTAATTAATTATGAGCTTTCAGAACTTTTTGGATTATCAGTGACCTGAAATAACTTTAAGATATCTCACAATTCTTGTCCATTTTCAACAGTAAGCAAAAAAACAACAAAGCCCAGCTCCTTTATGTTGCAGTGATTATGATTTTTTTTAGAATAGAATCAACATAATTCTGTCAGTGCTCTGAAAACAGGATACTTGCATCCTGTCGCACTCACTCTTTTGATGAGGCCACCTATTTACCCACTTTATTCTTGTTGAGTCATTTTTTGCTCTGATACAGCTTTGAGACAGAGAGAGGGGTAAGATGATAATTTTATATGGCTTTGCTGGACTGTCATAGATCAGAAGATAAACAAGTAATAATTTATAAATACCACTTTTTTTTTTAATCATTTCAGAACTTAAATACTTCCCTGTCTCTGCTCTAAACTTGATTCTGAAAATTAATTACTTTTGATTCTCCTTTGTTTAATGAAATATCAGCAAAGCCTTAGCTAGTTAAAACTGCAAGAAGCATGCAATTTAAGATAGCTTCCAAGATTTGTGTAGGAAAATGCTTTCTCATATATTCTGGAGACCCCTGGCATTCCGGAGACAAGCCCCACAAAGCCTGATCTAAATCTCACAGAATTCAGTGACAGTCTGTCCACTGACTTCAGCTGTAGAGGAAAGTGGGTTAGGTCCTAGGACTGAAATAAGCTCTGTACCGAAGGTTCCAAAGCTCCTTATCAAGCGTGTCCAGTCATTGAGTAAGTGATACTCAACCTCAAAGATGACCTTACACGGTTTTTACTGGAGGCAGCAGCTTGATTCTCAAATGCATCCCAGCAACAGCAATGACACAGCTGTTTGTAACACATAAACACAGCACAGCATTGAGCCAAATCAATGCATATGGGGGATTTTTTAAGACAGCTCCAGAGGAGGAAGATATGGCCTCTTTAGCTTTTCCTTCCATACCTCCACACTTCCCTAAGCTACAACTTGGACTATTCTTGGGGAAAATGGCTTTGGAGGGCTAGTGGAAATCTGTGACGTAACAGCCAGAGGTAGGTTCACGTAGCCCTGCTGAATCGGTGTAGTGATGGGTTTCTTCATCACTTCTAGAACAAACAGGAGCAGATTGAGCTGGAAATGGCTAGTCTCACAGATTGTTGTAATCAACCACTTCTGCCTGCTCTTAAAAAGTAACGGTTTGTCTGTGGTCTCTGAATGTTGTCTGTTTCAGAAAAAAGCTGAACAGATTTGGTGTCGTTCTTGTCCCTAGGGGAGGTAGGTACTTACACCAACATGGATTCACCAAATAGTGCTGGGAGGTGCCTCATAGTCACAGAAATGAGGATCAAGAAAGATGGTGTAATTTGTAGTACTAAGCTGTGTAAAGGATGCCATCAGATAGTTTTAACACAGAAAAGTTAGGTAATTTGAAGACAGATTTCATTTACCTTAATAAGAATGTTTTACCACCACTCACAAATAGCCACTAAAATATTTTGGGCTTTTTTTTTTCCCCCTTTTCTTTAGCTAAGGGCAAGGACTTGTGTGATTTACAATTGAATTACAGTTCAAATCACTTGTATTATTTAAAATGCTGCTTTCCATACTAGCAGTGATAAGAGATGATATGAAAGAACTGCAGCTGACTGTGCCCTGGATTGCTGGTGTAAGATAACATCATTGTTTCACTGCCAAATGCCCAAGATGTGCAGGTAATGTGTCTTTAGTCTCGTCCAGATTGGTTTTCATGCTATTACTCCTCTTGATGATACCACTGAGTGTACTGCAGCCTTTCTCAGCTTTAATCTTCATCTTTCCTCAGGTCTTTTTTTTTTTTAAAGGTTGGTTGGAGTTTTTTTCTAGCTATATAACAAGACATTTACTATTGCACACTGAAAAGTCTGGTTTGATATAATCACTCATTTTCCTCAAAACTTCTCCTAGTTCAGTGTGCTGCCACATCTATTTGAACCTCAGCATAGCAGGACTACAGCAGAGCAGTTAGGTTGCATAATACACTTCACTAAATCAGCTTGAGCAGATGGGAAGGAAAATGGCTTTAGCTAGCAAAGCACAACTCCCCTTGGGCACTTTTCAGATGGCAATGGAAGTGCAGCCTAGCAATGCCCTACTGTCTTAATTTTGTCCTCTTGGATGACAGAGGCAGTGTAGCCTGAACAAAGGATTATTCCCGTCTGGCTCTTCCTCTCCTCCCAGTTCACAAAACTGTTCAACTATGTACTTTTAAACATTGCCTGTATGGTAATTTTTCCTCAATCGTTAGGAATTGCTTTACTTCTACTGGTATTTTGGCAAAAAATAAAATAATGCATAAATTAAAAAAAATAAACGAAAGATAATAAATGTATTTTATTTATGAATACATTAAAAATTAAACACTCAAGAGAAATATAAAGAACACAGGTTAAAAGGTGACTAAAAACAACAGTATCAGTAAGCCTTGGTTTATGCTCATCAGGCAGGGAGTTCACAGCTGCAAGAAGAAATTAGACCTTGTCAGATTCTTAAAAAAACATACAACTGGTTGATTTATCAAAAACGGCAGGAAAAGACCACTACCAAGCAAGGCTAAAACACGCTACTTAATTCAACTCCAGTGAAGCCTTTAAAGTCATACTAGCACAAATTTGTGTTCAGCTGCCATCATCTGTTCTCTGGTGTAGAAGCAAGTGGTTATATAAAAACAGTGGAAAAATAAATCTAGCTGTTGCAACGGACCTTTAGAGAAAACATTTAAACACTTGAAACAGACTCCAATGGTGTTGAGAAAAAGCTTCACCTGCTGATTTTCTTAATGCAAAACGAACTGCATACATGAATGTCGGTGCTGGTGCCGTGGGTTTTGAAGTCTTGGGTCACCTAGTCAATGAAGGATGCATGAGCTGCCTGGAGCTAGAGGTGCTGGTTTTTTTGGCTGCCTCATGCTAAAAGGAGGAAGAGCTCAAGTCTGTTTAGCATACTTTAGCCCTGAGCAAACCATGTCTACACCTAAGAACCTCCCCGAAGGGCTATGGTAAGATCAGGGGCCTTTTTCCTCTCCTTGTTCTGGTAAGACACATCAGGGCCTGCCTGTTTTTCCTTCTTGCACTTCATCCTAAGATTTAGTTCATTTCTAACACTCTTTCCTCATCTAATTTATTGATGTCAGTGGTTGGGAAATTGCAAACTACTTTAAGCTTTTATCATTTTCAAAATGACGACAGCCCTGCGTGCAAGGTTATTCCCTTGTGCTAGACCTAGTTTAGGATGATGGCACTATGGGCCAAAGAACAGATAAAGCTACAGGGTGTCAAATACTTTATCACCAAGGGACAAACACTGACAATTAGAGAGGCTGAGGAAGCAAGGTGGCAAGACGGATTTAAGCCTTTCTAAGCCATCTTGATCCTGATTGCCTATATGTGCAAGAGTTGAGTTAACTTTGAATTTCCAGGCTCTAATTCCTCCTGATATCTATTTTTTCCTATGAGGTTTTCCAAATTTTATACCACTCTGCTCTGTATCACCTTTGCATCTTAACCCAAAACATTCGTGCATATTTCTGAAACTCCTTTAAATGAGTCATTCTGCAATGTTTTGCTGTGCTTCCTTGTCTTGCAAAGATTGAATATATTTATCCTTACTTTTTTGAAGTTTCAGTGTAATGTGAAGCACCAGGGGAGAGCCCTTCTGGCTTTTATTTTCTCTGCGGGAGCCTATGCTTAGTTTATCGTCTTCACAGGATACCATGTGAGCAAGGGAGTTCATGATTGACACAAGAGTCTCAAAAGGGCTATCACTATCAGCACAGGTGTGAGCCAATGCATATTTCATCACTTTGGCAGGGGTTTCTATGGGTCTTGTGATCTTTGCAGGGATCCTTATGGGAAATTCAATGAGGTTCAAAGGCAAGAAACATGGGGCCAGCTTTGAGGTGGTTGTGTTGGTGGTGGAAAAGACAGATAATGACATTGACAAAGAAGTGGTAAAATAAGAAAAAGGTAAAGAGAGAAGAACCTCTTGTGAGGTTAAGACCTCTGTAAGGAATAAGGACCTGAGTTTAAAGGTCATGGGGCTAATAAGGAGGAATAAGAAAATTTGAAGTGCGTGTTTGGGGGATATTGTCCCAGCAGTACGATGAGGTGTGTAACCAGGGAGACAAGAAAGAAAAGAATAAAAAGAGGCATGTGGCAAAGGGAAAGAGAAGTTTGCTGGAAACTGTGCTGAGGAAAAAAAATATTACCTGTAGAAATGTTATTAAAATTGTTGACAAGACAGAAAGGAGAAATCAAAAGGAGAAAAGGAGAAAACCAAGAATGGCTATACTGAAATGGCTGCAAGGGAGAGGGAGTTCTGACTCCCCTGTTTCTTCTCAAGTTTCTGTTAGTGTATGTAGTGAAGAGCTCTTATTTTTCCATTCATATCTCTCTGTTGGCACCTTTGTACGTACCTTTTCTATATTTACCCAAATATAAGTGACTTACAGGTTTTGCATCACCCCTGAGATTTTTTGGAGAAGTTACAGCCTCAGCAGAACACAGTTGTCAAAACCTTCTGGTGGTTTGCAGTGTGAGCAATTTGATGGGCAGTAACTGATGGGCATTTCTGATACCTCGTTTCCCTACAACTGCGGGAGTTTCTTGTTTTATTTCTGAATATACATCAAGATCTGATTTTTGACCTCTAAAGAGTCAAAAAGAGACTTTCATTATGAGCTGTTCAGGGTTTACAAGGTCTGATGTGTGCACAGGCCAGACCTGTGCCTAGGTTTGATGCGCCACAGCTATGCAACATTCCCAGCAAATACCTCCCCTGTGCTATGTCCTAGTCAAGCAAGGACTGAGGAGTGGCATTCAGTGAAAGGTTACCATTCCATTTCTTTTCCCAGGTATTTGTCCGAAGGAATGCGGAAGGATTATATAGGTGGGGGTTGTGCTTATTTAATGAAATACAGTATGTTTTGTCTCTTAGAGGGAATACATTTGGCAGTGTGTTACTGTTAAACTATCTACTTGCTCTCTGGAGAGTCTTGTATACAATGTACTCTGTCTGTAAGAAGAATAGACAGGTACACGCTGATACAAAGCTGGCATCTGTAACAGGAACTCAGCTTTTCATTGACAAGGAAGGTGCAAGTGCCGTTTGCGCAGGACTCTGCAGCGGCTTCTTACTCAATACTACATAGTCTGAGAAAAATAAAATAGATGAAGGTACATTCCTCAGGGATTACTGTGGGGAGACACTTCAGCAGCACAGTGCAGCATCGGTAGCCAACATCCCTAAAGCAGTAATAGTCCTCTCACTCAAAGCACTGCCATCACAAATGGGCAGCCTGCCTCTGTAAAACTAGCAGGAGAGAGAGAGAGAGAGTTAAAGGCAAGCTTTGACATTTGGAAATCAGTCAGGCACTCTGTCTCACTCCTGCTTGCTACCTGCCTGTTTGGCAGCAGAGCGAGCTGGTGAAAATGTTCCTCTGAGCACAGACAGTTTGGAAGCAAACTGGCAGATCCGCAACTGGAGCATGTGTCAGTCTTACCTTCAATCAAAAAAAAGATTCACTTTGGTATCACAAAAAACAAAGGCTTGGCTTAACATTTTTTCCCTCTCTCTTCCTTGTCTTGTTCCTTCTCCTGGGGGATGGCAGTTTCAAACAAGCTTCTCACAAAAGAACTGCACTAGACTCTCACGACTTGTACTTGCCTCCACCCAGTTCATTCCCATTCTGTAGTTCTCCAAGGCACCCAATTGATGTTCAGGATAAATCAATTCCAATCGTAACATCTGTTTTATGTCCTCATATAGCCCAAACGTGAACTCAAGGCTCTTCTCCAAGTTATGACACATCTCTGTGTCAGATGGTGCCTTTGCATAAATTGTCACGTTTCTCTTCTCTCTCCCTGCCCCACTGTTCCTCTCTGCAGTACTACATGTGGCTCAGGGTCTTACCATCAGCTCAGCCTCCTTCCTCACAGAGGTCACAAGTCTTCAGGGTGGAGGAAGCTGCTTCTGAGAGATGAGGAAGAGCCCAGAAGCAGTGAACTCCTTGCAAATGTGAGCTGGAGTGGGCTCTTCTCAGCTTTCTTCTTGCTCTCAGATGTGTCTATTAACTGTCTTGCAGATCTTGGGAGAAAGCAGCAGAAGGACATCTTTGTGTCTCCGTTTGGCAGGCAACCAGTCAGGTAGGGCAGAAGGTGCATAGCTACAGGACTGTTAAGAAACAGATAAGTAGCTAAAATCTCTGGAACAAAGTTGGACAAAGCCAGAGAGTAACTGTGAGAGACAGAGACTTCAGACACCTTTGTTCTATGATAGTCCTCATCATGTTGGAAAATAGGGATTTGCCATTGTTGTAAGAGAAGTATTGGGCTTTGACAAACACATCTTTCAGCTGCTTGTTTCTTCTTCCTCTGACAAAGCTCTTTCTCAATAATTCAATCAAATTCTCCTCGGAAGCTGCATTTCTGTCCTGGAATAAGTAAGATCTGAGATTATCCCCCTAAACTCTTAGACAGTGTGGGATCAATCATGTCAAAACTTACCTCTACCATAGCAGAAGAACTGTAGGCTCAGCGGTGGTCTGTACACACAAGAGAAAGCACATAAGCAGGGAGACACAGCACTTTTTATTAGACCAAATGATAAACCTGAAGAAAGGGCTGTGTATTAAAAGCTGACCATCTTCTCCAATAGTGTGTGCTGCTCTAATGAAAGCCAGGATTTCCTCCCACTAGCCTTGTGTTGCTTACATTACCCACACTTTGATCAGGGTCTGCAGCTCGCTTCAAACGCGTCCCCAGGACACTTCCTTGTTTTAATCAACACTGGCTGTCTCTTTTGTTATCAAAGGAGCTCCTTTTGCTAGCTTTTGATACAGGGAATGCATTACCCTGTTTAACTCGTCCCTGAGCATCTGGAAAGAAACCTTGAACAGTAGTTACTGGCTAAATGTAAAGTACATATCTATTAACAGCTGTGCAGGGACATATGTGTCTATAATTATATATATGTATGTAATTTGTCATGCTGTATTTTGTATTGCTGGAATAAGAAGGCAGCTATTTTTTTATAATCCAGATTCGAGGCATACTACCTTTGCTTTTCAGAGATGTAAAATTAAAAATCATGTGCAGGAAAAACAGTTTGCATTTCTTATTATAGAATGCCATTCCATTAAGTGTCTTAAAATATCATAAAAACACACTTTAATACTTAGAAAGATGTTGTGATTGTCATTGTACTTATTAGTAGTGAACTAACAAATGCCTCAGTATAAATATTTGAATTTTTTAACAGAGGAAGAAGCAAGTAGAAAGTGAGTGCCCTTCTGGTCTTACTGGGGTCACCCCAGCAGCCTCTCTTCCACTAAGGAAATGGTTGAATACATTTTGTCCTACCTAACAAGCCACAGTGTGAGCCATCCAGGTTTAGTCACAATTTCTGAGAAGAGACGGAAGACCACGGGAATGTCCTTGAGCACACACAAGAGCTAACAGAAGGAAGCAGTGCCCTCAGTGGCTCCAGGGCTGGACCAGCTCCATGGGCTGCAGAAAGGCTGCGCAGCCACGCAGCTTCTCCTGGCACCTCAGAGAACCTACACTCACATTGAACCCCCAGGCAAGACGATGAAGCACTCTCTCCAGACAAGGCTGCATGGCCTGTTTCAGTGTATTTATAGCATAGCTCTTTGTTCTGCTCCATGTCCTTGAGGGATAAGGGTCAATTAGATCTGAATGTCAGAGCTAGCATTGCCACCCACAGTCATCGTATGGACAGAAACAGTTGTCAGCAAGGCCAGAAAGAACCTGATGCCCAGAAGAATGCAGGGCAGTGAGGAGACTGGGCATCTATGCTACAAACTGGAGTTTAGCCAAAAGAATAATGCACCCATATCCTCTGACATCAGCACCCACAGTACCTCTCCAGCCTGTAGCTGGGGCTGCTGCTGACACTTCAGCAGATGTCCCTGGGGACAGCATTTCCCTCATCCAGCCCGACCCCCCTGAAGGGCAGGTGCCAGGTCTAGCCTGGCTGGGTGCCTTGAGTGGCATCTGGGTAGGCCACACTCACTGGGTGAAATGAATCCCTCCCCCGAGCCTCAGCTCTTGCTTGTGGACCTATGCTGGGTGTGTTCACATGGGATCACGCACAGGGGATTCATCTTTATCAAATCAAAACAGGTTTAGTTTAGAACCCAGTAGTGTTGATAAATGGAGCTATGCCAATCATTGGGAGCAAACAGAAATCACCACGCTCCCCTCCTGCAAAACACTTGTGGCACTGCTAAATGAGCTGCTGCAGATGTTGTAACGTACCACTGATTAAGTTTTTGGGTGTCACTCAGCAATTTTGGTGGTGTTTCAGCAGTGAATAGGCTACAATGAGTCTTCCTGGCAGAAAAATAATGAGAGAAAATGGAAAGCTTGAAATGTAGAAAGGGGCTGATGACGCTGGTAGCACAGTGGGAGGGAAATGAGGAGCAAAGGGAAGTCTGGCAGCCTGGAAAGGTTAGGTTGCAGGCAGAGCTCCTAGAAAGCAATCAGGGGGACACTGTCCTATTAGGAGATCAAGGGAAGACAAGTTGTGAAGCCAAATGGAATAATTCAAAAGAAGGCTAGTGAGAGGAGAGATGAGGACAGCACAGCATACTACTAGGGCAGAGATCTGCCTGGTTTGGGATGAAGGACTTTGGTAGGACTGTTATAATCTTAATCTTCCCATTAACTGACCAATCACAGAAGATGCCAAAACGCACGTAGAAGATGCTAGTATGGTGCATATACAAAACTAAGGGAATTACTTTAGTTCCTCCACCTGCTTTAACCTGTTTTTCCTTCTTCCTCTAAACCTCCTTAGTGCTTTTTTTTTTTCCCTGTCTGTTTTGCTGCACTCTTTTTTGTAGTCTTCCCTCAGTATCCATTACTGGCTACTGTCAAAGATGAGTCGGACCAGGTTCATCATTAGGCTGATGTGATATGGCATTTTTTCTTTTCTTCTTTGGCTTGCTAAAAATAGAATCATTTACTAAAAGGACAAACTAAATAATCAGCTAGAGTTCTTTTTTCCTCAGGTATTGTGAGGGTACGTATGTTACATTTTAATTAAGGTTATAATCATACACACATTGCTGAGGCTGTTGTGTTTCATAAAGTGGCCTTATTATTTTCCACATATTTTTCTTTTTGTGTGGAGGTTTTTTTCTTTCTATTAAATTGCATATCCATGGAGGATTTGGGGGCACTCAGCCAGTCAATCCAATTTGGAGTCGGGTGGTGGTTGTAGTGGGCTAAGTCCCTTATCTGTCCCATTCAGCTGTTTTACTTCCCTGCTATTGATGGAAACATAAAATTAAGTGGAATCAACTCAGAGGCAAGAGCTCAGCAAGAGACTTAGGAGGGAAAAGTTAAGGAGGGAGATTCTGACTAATCTCTTTGCATCTGGGGTAATGTCAGCACAGGTTTGGTTTTAAATGTGCAGGCAGTAGATTGGGTATTTCACAAATATTGGCATTTCATTTATCTTTGTGGGTGTCAAAGCAAGTGTAGAAGAAAACTGAAATCAGATTGGTAATGGTTGGGGTTTGGGGTTTTTTTTTTTTTTTGAGAAGTGGGATTTCTGGTTTCCCACATGAAGCCCAAGCAAAGGAGGCTTGAAAGTGGATTAACCATTCCTACAGGATGATAGCCGAAGTATAAAGAGGAACTAGACTGGGCATATACTCAGGTATGTGGATACTTCATGTTCTGTACGCACTGTGGTGAAAAAGCAGTTCAAGGTATTGAAATCAGTGGTTACAATGGTGTAAAATCATAGAATCATAGAATGGTGAGTCCTCATCTTGAGTACTGTGTCCAGTTCTGGGCTCCTCAGCTTAAGAGGGACAAAGAACTTCTGGAGAGAGTCCAGCGCAGGGCCACCAAGATGATCAGGGGACTGGAGCATCTTTCATATGAGGAAAGGCTGCGGGAACTGGGGCTGTTTAGTCTGGAGGAGACTGAGGGAGGATCTTATTAACATTTACAAATATCTAAATAGTGGGTGTCAGGAGGTTGAGACATTCCTTTTTTTCTACAGTATCTAGCAACAGGACAAGGGGTAACGGGATGAAGCTGGAACACAAAAAGTTCCACTTAAATTTAAGAAAGGACTATTTCACTGTTGAGGTGAGGAAGCCCTGGCACAGGCTGCCCAGAGGGGTTGTGGTTTCCTTCCTTGGAGGTCTTCAAGACCTGCCTGGACATGTTCCTATGTGACCTGATTTAGGTTGACCTGGTTCTGCAGGGAGGTTGGACTAGATGACCTCCAAAGGTTTCCATAAAGAATTTTAATCTGATGGACCAGAGTGTCTGGTGTGTCTGGAGGATTCATGGTTGTCTTTGTACCTTCTGCCTCTGGACCAGAGAGAGCCTTGTATTTCTTCTAGGTCAGTACTTCCCAGTAAGCTAAATGGTGGGTTCTTCCTACATTCCTCGATGACCAAATGTGGTGCTGGAGGTGCACAGGAGTTGGGTGATGCCACTTTCTTCACGTCTCTGCTGTGCTTCTGTTTGGGGTTGCTGGCACTAGGCAATGCACACTGACAAAATCTCTGATGTGAGTGGCTGTCTCCAGGGAGAGTTGTCTGCCTGTCTATGAGATGAGTGGAAGGAGAGGGGCAGAAAGGCTGTGATAGGTGTCAAGGGGGGAGGGTGAAGGAGCAAAAGAGTATTCTGCAGCAAGAAAAGTGTGAGGAGTAGCGAGGGACAGCAACATAATGAAGAGGGAAGCAGAATCTCTGTATTTATTTAAGAATATTAAAAGACACAATCAGAGATGAAAGGAAAACATAGCAAAGGGAAAGAGAGGACAAAGGCAGAAGTAAGTTGGCTTTTGAATCAGCTAAATGAAGCGATAAAATGCATTGCTGGTGTGAGTGTGATTGATTTGTCTGACATCTTATTTCCTCCCTCTTACTGGGCAGCTCAACAAGCTGCTGAAGAGATGGGCACATAAATCTTGGGTAGGTGAGGTGTTGTGTTGATGAAAAAGGGAATATAAAGCTTGGCATCTTGTGGACTTGCCACCCCACCTGATTGACGCCATGAGTGTTGCTCTTTGAATCTGGCTCAAATTCTCAGTAGTGCTGCAAAGGGCCATTCCTCCCTGCTCCTGTCCTTGTGTAGGCATGAGTATCTCTGAGTCAAGATGATGATGCTGAAAACTAATTATCCTAGGCTGTATCAATTCTTATGGCTGTGTGAAAGCTACCATGAGCACAGGAGATGTAAGAATGGGCAGCTAGGTCTCGAGGCAGAAAGGACCTCCCTTTACAGTGGTGACAGAGATTTATGTTGGATAATAGTGCTTGTCTCATCACCAGCTGGCAGCACACAAGTCCCCACACTTATAAAAGGCCTCTCCTATCTTGACTCTCTGCTGGATGACAATGTGGGAGACCTTATTTACTTCACAGAAATCAAGCTGAAATGAGACGGGGAAGCCTGAGGCAGCCCCTGTTACTGAAACCTGCCAACCCATCCTCACTTGGAATTATCATCTCCTACATTTCTCACCAGTGATCCTGTTTCCTTGGCTCCTATCCCTTGTTTCTCCATGTAGCTTCCAAGTCTCTTGATTTTTGATGCTTTTGGGTGACACTGCAATAAATAGAGGAGGCTTTGGTCAAACCACGTAGAGCTGCCTGTAAATGTTGTACCAGTAGCTACAGCCAAGGCAGATCTCACAGATCTCCTGGTCCTTCAAACAAGCGTTCAGGGCACAGTTTCTGGAGACTTTGTGGGAGATGCTGATCTTGAGCTGCTTGTAGAACAGAAAAGCAAAGGGTATTTGGGGTATTTACAGATCCTCTATGGCTCAGGGAAATTTCCTCACTGGTTGTCTCTTGCTAACACTGATAACACTTTTTAACTTTTCTAAAGCTGTAAAAAAGCTACTTGGGTGTCTCTTCTTGATAAAAGACCTTTCTCAGTGGAGTCACAAATTGGATCAGGTCCTCAGCTCTGCTCACAGAATACTGCCTGCCCCTTCAGGGACAAAAACTCACCATCTCCTTTATGTATGGATTTTCTTTACATGTGGCGAGATTGCCACATGGTGGCAATTTACCTCCACTTTACAATGGTGTATACAAGTACCTAATCCAGTCGAGCTTCTTTTCCAAATATCTGTTTTGTTTCAGCCCATTCTGTGCTATTAGGAAACACTAGCACTTCAGTGTTAAGATTAGTTGCTTTTCCTTTGGTTTTGTTGGAGATGTTTTCTCTTCCCTCACACCCCTAATGCTTAGGATGCCATTAATTTTTTCCTGCCTCCTTCTTCCTACCAGAAGAGAATACTGGGACAGGTTTGGATAGGACATAATCCTTGGATAAAAGGATTCTTACAAAAAGCCAAAAATATCTTCTTAAAAAGCCAGAATAACTTATTTTCCTTACAAGCATGAATAGGATGACCATGGGGACAAGCGAGGAGAGCAGGGAACTACGGTAGAATGGGTGCAGAGGGTTGACACAGACTGCAAGTCAGTGCTCAGGACATGTTCCTATGATTCACTTCTCAAGTGGGCAAAGGGAACAAAACAAGGAGCCATAACCCAATCTATGCCATAATACCACTGAAATCAAAACAGCTCCGTGACAAGTTTGCACACTTACTTAAAAAAAAAAAAAAAACAAAACAGGGCAACAAACGTGTCAAGAGCTCCCCATTATAATCGTACTGTGAAGATGCTGACCATGGTCCAGTTGTCAGTGTGCTCTGAAACAGGTCCAAAACACGGCACAATTTCGTGCTCTCCTGGCCAGATAGCCACTCAAAAGAGCAAGCACCCTTCTGAGGATGTTACCTGTGGGTTGAACTGTAGCAGCAAAGGAAAGGTTCTCACTCCACTGCAGGGATAGCAACAAAGAGAGGGTTCCTCGCACAGCAGAAGAGCCAAGATGTCCCTGGAGTAATTCTGGAGGCTTGCAGGCCAAGGTATTTTTACAACACCACAGAAAGATGAGATCTTATTTTTGAAGAGTCCAGATGGTAGGTTAGTGCCTCTGGGGCTTCCTTTGTGCTTTCTTTCCATACAGATTTGTTAAGAAGTGTTGAAACTGACCTCTTACTGAAATTTGTGTGTGCCAACCCGCTGCTTTTTGTTGGCACATATATTTAAAGCAATATTTTCCCCTGTATTGAATTTCCTTCACAGATTGCTGAAATAGATTCAGAACCATGAGTATTTGTCAAGCAATGTTTAGGATCAAGCATCATTTTTTGCCATTTAACCATCATAACAAGCATATACTCGGCAGACAGTCTGAATAAAATTCCATTGTATAGACTTGTCCTCTCTTGTGAATTATAATTTTTATGGCAGATTTACTCCACTGACAGAGAAAATTCAATATGTAACTGCATTTCTATTACAGATACAGTCTTCTGCTAGCCAACAGATAAGCTTTTTATCAGCAGCCATGCTTCTGTGGCACTCTTTTGGGCTCCTGCCAAGCTCTGCTTTCATTCCTTTCATGAACAGATCAATGAGCAAACATTTGAAAACCCTAAATAACATAATAGCTACTTGAATGCATGTTCAGAAAAAAAAAAAAAACAACACAGAACCAACCAATTCCAAAACTGTTACACCTACATAATAAAGCTAATGCAAATCTACAAAACCAAGGAAAGAAGGGAGAGGGACAGCACATGGCTACCACTCCCAAAGCTTCCCTGCCTCACAGACGTCATACAGCAACTCTTCCTCTAAGCCACAGTGGAAGCCTACCCTCTTATGCCTCTTTGCCACATCACCCCCCAAACAGAACATGCAACACCAGCATCAGCTGCAGCTGTGAATGTTAGGAAGAAGAGTCTGGGGAGAGAACATGAACAAAGAATGAAGAACAAGCTGAGAGGAGAGAGGTGTTGTTCATTATGAACTCCAGCCACGCCAAGGTGTAATAAATGTATCAAAACACAGAGCCACTGGTTAGTACTTCAGACTAAGACTGAGAGATGCCCAGCAGCCGCAGCTGCATTGTCTACAGAGGTTGCTGATGGCATCCTCCACGGACAACTGAGCACCACACATTTATATTGAGGCAGAGAGATTCTTCACCTGACATCGCTACACAAGATGCTGGCATTAGCCCAGGTGCATTCCGTCTTCTCTGCCCTTGTGAACACTCTCTCTGCCCTTTTTGCAATAGAATAAATACCTGTGGAGATAAGATCCTTTTTTTGCCTTTTCTGTTACCCTTCAAAGGAGAGGATATGTGCTTGGACTGATGCCCGTTAGCATGAGAGATGCTGGAACAGTGGAATCAAAAAAAGTACCCCGTTGAGGAAGCAGCGGTGGTAAAAGCAGAAAACTGAAGAAAGTGAAGTAACCTTTGTGGACAGCTATTGAGGTAAAAAAAAATGGGAAAATAAAGAAGGAAAACTAATTGGAAAGAGTCTAATGTGTAAGGGAAAAGTGAAATATAAAAAAGGTAGAAGAAAATGAAAGGGGAAACAACTCAAAAAAACCTCCAAAACCAGGAACAGCAAACTGAAAGAGAAGGCAAAAGCAATAAAACGAGATAGGCAAAAACATGAATCAAATCTCTCTCCTTACTGAGAGATTGTACTGCAACCTGATGTGTCTTTTTTTAAACATAAATTTATAAATAAACTTCATTAGCTTTTTTTTTGTTTTTCCTGACAGGAGGATACAAAAGATGGTAATAGTTCTTACAGAGGGTAAATAGTTTATGGGGATGACGCTGGTGATATTGAAGCATTAAAATAAAGATCAAAGCTAGGATTGCCAGAATAGGGTTTCTGGGTTATCCATACACTGTTACAGCTCTAACAGATTAAAGACTCATTTGAACATAAAAAGATGAAAAATCACAGGGATCATCTCCATTATAAAAAAGGCTTGATTACAAAACATAGTAAAGGCCTGATTCTATCAGCTCAGCCCAAACAGTGCTTTATGAATAGCTCCATTAAAATTAACGGGATCGACTCGCTGTGATCTGTTCCTCAGCAAGAGTCTGCCCACGCTCACTGGCACTTTCTAACGCTTGAATTGGTTTCTGTTCTGGCCTCTGGAGCAGTAAAAGATGACAGCAATGTTTTGATTGTTTACCTCCATCATCAGTAGCACACTTAGAGCTGTATAGATAAATACCTGTCATAAGGAGAAAAATCTATGCAACCTAAACTCATCAGAGCACTAAGTATCATTACAGGAGGTGCTGTCTTTGGTGCCATGAGGATGAAGGTTTCTGCATTCAAACTCTACAATTCCTTGGAAACTAGAGCTGTTCTGGGATCACTAGGATAAACAAGTGCAATGGACCACACAACTCTCCCTTCTCTCCAAACCATAGCTCTCCTGGGCATAAATCCCTCAGATGAACTTCTAAAGTAGGTGTAAAAAGATGTTGAATTAAGTACAAGTCACACCACAGTGCAGAGAAGACCAGATCGCTTTTGCATCTCCATTTCAAATGTCATCTGTTATAGAAATATGCTCTAAGGCCAGATCAGGTTTGTGGAGAGAAGTAAAGATCAGTTTGAAGGAGAGTGGTTGTACTTCAGAGATGGTTTCTCTCTTGCCCTTTCCCTCTGTAGTCAAGTACAAACAGTCTCAAGATTTTAGACAAACTCCAGAGTAATGGTCAAGCTGGAAATGCAAAATTCACTGTAGGAGAACTGTGGGAGTTGTATGCCTCAGCTAAAGAGCAGCTATAAAGGGGAGCTGCTTGGGTTTGGTGTTCAAACTTTTTCATTTCCACTTCTTCATTTCTGATATGTTCAGTTTCCCTTAGATGTCCCCGAGCAAATACTACCATTACAGACATCATGATCACTGGCACCTTACAGATGAAGAAAGAAAGCAAATGGCCATGAAAGAAAAAAGCTACCATGCCTTCCTAATTACCTTTATGATTATGGCTTCCAATAGAGACTTGAAATTTGTACCTTGGATATACAAATGTGCAAGAAATCTTTAGCATACATCAACTCTCGCTGCTGACAGACGGTAGAGCAGAGAACAGAGACTATGAAGATAATAGCATTTAACCCACAGCTTTTTTGGTTGGGTGGGTTGTTTTTGGTTTTTTTCTGGTGATGTAGTAGCATAAGCTAGCTGTGAAATCAGTGGTGTTTCAGAACATCTTGCACTGCCGAGGTTTCTTTCTGGAGGTAGCCCAAACACACAGTCTGTAAAATCTCAGCACAGAGGTCACATGAAAGAAAAAGACACCTAGCCAGAAGACAGACAGGTTTATGTGGGTCAGGACTGTTTCTTTTATGTGCCAGGGGACAAACCTGCCCCTTTCCACCTTGAACTGGGGAACTTCAAAGCTTTAAACCCCTTGGGACTATTTTTGCATCTCGGCTTGACAAGAGAATGGATAGGCAAGATATAAGAAGAAAAGCGGCAGAGGAATGACAAAAAAGCTGGAACTTACCATTCCATGATTCTATGATTACCGCTCTCTGTCCCCATTCCTCCTTCTCTACGCATCAACAGTTTTAATAATCTGGCAAAAGCAAACCCTAAAACTAGAAAACCCTGTCCTAGCCAGAGTCACAAAATGCTTGCCATATCCTGAGAAACATTATGAGGAGAGGGGATGCCTTTAATGTGTTCTTTCTTTTCTCTTTTCATTTTCATTTGACCCCAGTTAGTTCTGTATTTTAAAAATAGCTGCTCTGAAACAACCAGCTCATATTTTGAAACAAACAAATGCTTGTAGAACTGAAGTTAATAGAGAAGTGGCTTTTTAAACAAGACAGGAGAATGATAGTAGAGGAGGGGAGGAGGAAAAAAGCAGCAAAATCACTCATGTGTAATCTCTTCACTATAAAAATAAACCACCGCTACATCCACGCTAAGCGTATGTAGAGTAAACAAAACAGATGGGGGTTTTCCCACTGCTGGTTTCCTTCTTCTACGTATGGTTATTTTCAGTTCATAAACTCTCAGCTGTCATTCCCCATTTGTCTTCACAGCGCGTTTCTGCCGGTGTTCTGCCGGGGCGATGTGGCCCCTCTCCCCAAGCTCTGCCTGCCCTTACAGCCACGGCACTGGTCGCCAGGGTTCCGGCTTCTCTTTTAACCCCTTTTTCTTTCTTCTCTAGACTAAGGCCTGACATTTTGTGCAGCTGGGTTGGGCTCCAGTGGGCCGAGGTCTGTATGAAGGGGATACAGGCTCTTAGTGTGTGGGAGAGCCTCTTCCCTTCCACCTTGCCTTGGGGGAGGGGAGCGAGGGCTACTCGGCAAAACGAAACCCCGCCTGCCTTCGATCCGCTACCCAAACAATGGCGTTATTTAAACATATAAAGACATAGCTGTACAGAGATCCTTTAAAAAAAATGTTTTCACTGTCTCCAGCCGTAGAGACAGCGACCACTTATTTGCTGGGAAAGGGCTCCTCCCGCCCCCTCCTACTCCTGCCCTCCCTCCTCCCCCGCCTCCCTTCCCCATATATTATTACTCTATGCCACCAACGTTAAAACATCCCCGCCGCGCTCGCTGCCCGAGCCGCAGCCACGTCTTCCTCGTCCCAAGCCTCCTCCAGCCTCCGGGCGGCTGCTACGGCCCCGGCCCGGCCCGGCGCGGCCCCGCGGAGCTGTCGAGCCCCGGCGGGTGCTGAACCGCCCGGCACGGGAGCGGGAGCGGGAGCGCGGCCGGAGCCCCGCCGGCCTCAGCCCAGCGCCCGGAGGGGAGGTAGGGGACGAAAGGCTGTGCGGGGCATGAAGGGAGCCGGCGGCGACCCCGCGCCGCCCGCCTGAGCCCCGCGCACAAAGCCGCACCGCGGCCATGGAAGAGGAGCTGAAGTGCCCGGTGTGCGGCTCGCTCTTCCGGGAGCCCGTCATCCTGCCCTGCTCGCACAACGTCTGCCTGCCCTGCGCCCGCACCATCGCCGTGCAGACCCCGGACGGCGAGCAGCACTTGCAGCCTCTGCTCCACCCGCGGGGCCCCGCGCCGCCAGCCGCCGCCGCCGCCGCGCCGGGGCCGGCAGCGGGAGCGGGAGCGGGAGCGG
>WBNH01011629.1:167019-239613 GCA_013401255.1 Urocolius indicus | reverse complement strand
GCTCCGCGCGGCGCCGGCCCCGCCGGCTCCTCCCTCACCTGCCCGCAGTGCCACCGGAGCGCGTCCCTGGACCCGCGCGGCCTCCGCGGCTTCCCGCGCAACCGGCTGCTGGAGACCATCGTGCAGCGGTACCAGCAGGGCCGCGCCGCCGCCGCCGCCGCCGCCAAGTGCCAGCTGTGCGACCGCAGCCCGCCCGAGCCGGCCGCCGTGCTGTGCGAGCAGTGCGAGGTGCTGTACTGCGGCTCATGCCAGCTCCGCTGCCACCCGGCCCGCGGGCCCTTCGCCCGGCACCGCCTGGTCCCGCCGCCCGCACACCCCGGCGGCGGCGGCGACGGCGGCGGTAAGGGGGCGGGCGGCGGCCGCAAGGTACCGACGTGCGCCGAGCACGAGCTGGAGAACTACAGCATGTACTGCGCGAGCTGTCGCAGCCCGGTCTGCTACCAGTGCCTGGAGGAGGGCAAGCACGGCAAGCACGACGTGAAGGCCCTGGGCGCCGTATGGAAGCAGCACAAGGTGAGTCCGTCCAGCCGGCCGGCCGGCAGCTGGGGCGGTGCTCGGCGCTGGGGTTTGTTAGTCCCAGTGCACGGACGTTGGGTTGAAGTTTTGAGCTGTGGGGCTACTGTGTTCAATTTTGGGCCTCTCGCTACAAGACAGACAGACACTGAGGTGCTGGTGCATGTCCAGAGATGGGCGATGAAGGTGGTGAAGGGTCTGGAGCACAAGTCTGATGAGAAGCAGCTGAGGGAGCTGGAGGTGCTCAGCCTGGCGAAGAGGAGGCTGAGGGGAGACATGATCACTCTCTACAACTACCTGACAGGAGGTGGTAGCGAGGTGGGAGTTGGTCTCTTCTCTCCAGTAGTGAATGATAGGACAAGAGGAAATGGCCTCAACCAGGGGAGGTTTAGATTAGAGATCAGGAAGAACTTTTTCACCAAGAGGGCTGCCCAGGGAGGTGGTGGAGTTGTCGTCCCTGGAGAAAAGCCACGTGAGCTGAGGTGCTCAGTGATGTGGTTTAGCAGTGGATTTGGCAGTGTGAAGTGAGTGGTTGGACCTGATGATCTTAAAGGTCTTTTCCAACCGAAACAATTCTATGGTTCTACTTCATACACAGCATCCTCACAGATTCTTTCACTCATCGCAAGGTGCTCTTAGGTCTGTGGCCCTCAATCTATGCCTAGCAACTCTGCAGCCTCTGATCAGGGCTAGAAAACCTACAGATGCCTTCCCATGTTGGCCTCACCCTTAGCCAGCAAATCTGAGGCTCATCAGGGCCTCGGGCAGACACTTGGGATGAATGAGTTCTTCTGACTAACTTGTTTGCTTTCCACAAGGTCCTTGGCCATCCCATCTTCTCATGGGTGGCAGCAGCTGCCTGTGGGGAGACTGAAATGGTTATTCCTTCCTTTGCTACCTCTCTTTCCTCTGTAACTCGGTGCAAACTACCACAACCATTTCCTGCCACCTGTTAATGAGGGAGAGTGGCCCAGAGCGACCCAAATGGCTTAGATGGGAAAACATGATGAGGAGGATGGGACATCATGTTGTCTCCTGGGCCTCAAAGCGGTCTCCCCTTCCACTCAGTTCCCAAAGACACCCAGAGGAATGGCTCGAGGTACTTTCATGACACAAATATGAGTAAGGAATCGTAGGATGGATGGGGTCTGGGAGCAAGTAAAGCTCTTTCTGATTTGCATAGTGTCACAGTATGATTCATGCTTCCCTGCAAGCGATGCTCCTCAGTCCTCCCTGAAGTTCCCTGAGGAGACATCCAAGACAGCTGCTTTGTTGCACAGGGGATTTGGCCAGGTCTGGTAGAGCTGCTGGGTCACCTGGCCATGCTTTCCTTGGTAAAAATAAGACCTTGCAACCATTTGAATAAAGAGCAAGACATGACCTTAGAAGCTGAAAGAACAAAATTAGCTCCTTATGGGTAAGAATAGTGGGCCCAGGAAAAATGATTAGTTAATATGTATGAATGTACAGAGGGAATTTGAATACCTGAGTGCTAAGAGCAATCCTGTGCAGCTTCTGATGGAAAGGACTGCTCTCACAGCTGTGCAAAGAACACTTGGCCAGCTCCTTTGGCCACAGGATTCCCTTCTTCTCACTCCCTGCTGCAGTTGGCAGTAGAGTGAAGTGAGATCCTTTCAGACACTGTGGGAGGGGACAAAATCAAGACTGGTCTCATCATCCCTCAGCCGTGGAGTGGTTGAGCACAAGCTAGGCTAAGACATTTGGCAAGGCAGAAAAGTTACTTTTGATTTTAAGATTCCAAAAAGATGGAGTTATCCATATGCATAACTTGTCCAACTGAGAAAGACAAACTTCTTCAGTTCGTGTTTTTGGTTTGAATGCTCTGCTCAGGGCTCAGCCATCTCCTCCCTCACGTGACTGGTGTTTGTGCAGAGAAGTTCCCTTGGCCCAGCAGCAGATTATAAGATGCTACTGCTTATACCAACGGCAGAATTCACTTCTGAACAGAATTGTTTTAATGAGCAGGGACTCTTCAAGTGTGGCTGATGTTTTGGAGAGCGTGAGAGACCAGCTTGTGCTGTATTGTGATCTACCTTGAGCTAAAACTGTTTGATGCCTTTTTGAACAATATGATAAACTCTGGTATATTCAAAGTTCAGAGTCAGTCTCTTATTTTCTTTACTACTGTCAAATATTTTCAAAAGAATGAACAATACCCTGGTTGTTTGTATTTTTACTGCACTCTTTTAAGGTGTCACAGAATGTGATATTTCTCCTGATTTACAGACTCCATAAGTGCAATAATTCTAGCAAAAAAAAAAAAAAAAAGTAATAAAACCAAACTAATTCGAGGACTTTAGTGCTCTTGGGAATGATATTTTTCTCAAAACAATGTGCTTGGAAGAAAATAAATATAATTGAACCATATATGGTCATATAGCCTAAATCATCAGCTCTCATTCATTCAGATAAATGGGTTTGGAATCAGATACTTTTCCTTAGCAATAGTTCTCAGATACAGCAATTCCTACAAGTTTATTACCTCTGGTTACTTTGGCCAAGCCATAAATTACTTACATTGAGTGGTACACCAAACGTAATTCAAGTTTCATGTGTTCCTTTCAGATTCTCCAGGTGTAGCTGGTAGAGGCAACTGGAAGGACTTGTAAGCCTTCTCAGCCCAGTACATTCAGCAGACCAACAGTTCTTCACCATCAGCTAGCTGATAAGCACCTTCTTATCTCCTCCTAAGGCTAGTGGCTGGTGTTCTTCACCTAAAAAGGATTGCCAGAACCATTTCCTCACCTCTCTGGACATAGTTTCATCCCACAGCAGCAAACTTCAAACGCTTTTTCTGCTGCCTGCGGAACTGCTTTTCCAGAGGTCCTTCCCACCTTCTGTGTCAATCCCCATTTCACTTCCGTATAAGCCTTTTGCTCACTCTGATTTTCCCTTTGTCCAGGCCTTATATAGCAATCTGATGGCAAATTACAGAGTGTATAACCTTGTCCCTGCAGTGCTGCAGGCCATGCAATGAAATATGCATTTACCCTCAGCTCTACTGCTGGCATGAAAGCCATGCTAGACTGGTTGGTCCCTGTTAATGGTGCAGGTTCCCCATTAATACTGCTGTATGTAATCTCTGCTACAGACATTGCAAAACAGCAACAGGGCCCCAATGTCATAAATCTGTGAAAATCCACCAATTTAGCTGGACTTTATCACATTGACTTTCAGTGCCTCTGGATCAGCAGTTGAAAGGTATTAGGTAAAAAAGTGTGTAAGTCTTCTGCCCAAGTCCCTTCATGTAGCAAGAACACTGACACTGTTGTCAAATCAAAGTTGGTAGGCTTCTTGACCTACTGAAATGGGGAATTATGATGGACACAATTAATCAATGCCCATTCTAAATGATTTTATGTATATATCTCTACAGAAACAGCAGGATAGGTCTGTGAAGGGCAGGCTGGCAGGCGCTTGAAGGCAAGTGTTGGATTGCAAACCTCTGCTTTTATTTGCCAGCCTGAAGAATTGTGTTCCCAAAACCATGCAGGCTGTTTCAGGATTCAGCACCAGGGCAAGCTTATCTAATCAATAGTTAATCTGCTGCTAAAGAGAGATGGAGGGAATGCGGGTTAAATGAGCATGAACTGTTCCTTTGAAAAAGGACATGGGCATTATCTGGTTCATTTTCTAAAATCAAAGGAAGCATCGGCCTTTCATGCCCATCTGGGATTAATTACTCACTCTTGTTATCTCTCTGTTCCTGTGTTTGATAGAAATAGAGACTTGGTATCCATCTCCAGCACTCACATTATTGGTTGCAAGACCAGGTGTTAAAGATAACGCCAGGTAGAGTTGTCAGGAGTTATTGTCACAGTCAGTGGAGCTTGTAACATTTCAGCTTGGCTTCCAGTAAGTATTTCTGCATCAGGAAAGATTGCTTTCAGTGTACAGGGCATCTTTTTATGGCTTGGTTGGTTTACTGAGGGCTTAGTCATGTACCTCCATGTGATTTTAATGGGAAGTGCATAACTGAATCGCACTGCTTTGTAATATATCTTTTACAAATGCTTGGAAAAACAAGGCAATTAGCTCTGAGTGGGTTTCACAAATGGGGATCTGGTCTCCTCCTCGTGGGTTCATGCTGCACTTGCGTTAATGCAGCCACGGGTTTTAATGAACACAGCAATTTGCTCACGAGGCCTTTGAACAATGACGTTGTTTTCTATTGTGGCTCTTTGAGATGGGAGCATGCCAGGAGCCAGGAGTGACTGTGCTAATTGCCATCAGTACATACACTGCTTACAATTGCTCTGTGATGATTCAGTTTCCTATGGCTGCCACGGTGCCCACTTGTAGCTTTTTTGTTTTCTTACCTGGCGAAATGCACTTTGAGATGATTTTAGAGCTAGGGCAAATGTTGGAAAAGTGGAAGTTTTACTTTTGCCTGGACCAACTATTAGTTTTGATGGGAAAGAGGGGACTCCTTGCCTTCCTGTGACAATTTGGTCAGGCCAGTCAATGGCAGAGCATGCCATGCTTTTGCCACCTGTTTCTTTCTCACTTTCTCCCCAGACACTTGCTCATATGCTGCTTCTACCTTGTCTTGCATCAGCTTGAAAAACCAAAGGCTCTGATGTGCATTGTGGGTGGAGCAGAAAATGCAATAGAAAAGGGTGGCCTTTAAACTCTGGCAACCATGATCAACTCCTGGAGAGCTGGTCTGAAGTCCTGGCTTTTTATTTTTTTTCCCTTTCAAGGACCTGGAATTTGCTTCTGTGACTTCAAATAGTGTTCATATCAAACATCATCACCTTAAATTTTTGTGAGATGACAAGAGTTTGTGTGAGAGACTGCTAAACATTGAAATATGGAGAAACATACACTATAATTTGTCTTCCCATTACATTTGTTACAAATGAGTTTCAGTAAAATGTATCTTATGTTCAAATTTAGCACTAATACCTACAACTGGTCTAAAAAGGAAAAAAAAAGTGTGAATATGAGAGAAAAAAACCCCTAGGATTGCTTCTTTCACAGCTTCTGGTCAGGGTTTGTACCTGCTTTCCACAGAGCTGTGTGGAGTCAGGTAGTGTCTCTGCCTGCATTAGGCTGCCTGCCCTCAGGGAGCTGCCAGAGTCTGTTCTTTGCTGTCCTGTGTGAGCGAGTGAGAGCACGGGAAGGGTGAATAGGAGTCATTCTGTTGGGAAACAAGCTCAAAACTTTATCACCCTGAAGAAGTGAGAATCGGGAATGGAGTGATTTACTTCCCTCCAGGAGCAAGAGGTAAGCAGAGCATGAGTGGTGACTTATTGAATTTCTGTTAGGTCTTGTCTCAGAGGCTCGTGACCTTTGCGCCTTCCTACATACAAGACACTGTCTCTAGGCACACTCTAGTCCTTAAGAAACAAAGAGATGGAAACCTTCTGAAAGCCTGACCTTAGCACAGATGCTTCATCTTCCACATCCTGATGTCAGTTGTCATATCTGTTTGGTGAGGAAAATTAACTGGGCATTGGCAATCTGGTAGTGGCCAAGTCTGCCTGAGGGGCTGAGCCATGAAGAGAGTGTCTAATCTGCAGGACAGTTATGATAGGACCTATCTGGTCACTCCGCATTATGTCTTCACAGAGATAAAATGCTGGATCTGGGCTTCCCATGGGCTGACAAGCAGAGCAGCATGGTTTCTGTAATCCCAGTCAGGCTTCCAGAGAAGCTGCACCAAGGCTGTTCTGGTCAGACTTATGGAGGTTCTAGGTCTGCCAAGGGCAGTGCTTCCTTCCTATCCTGGAAGTCCATCAGGAAGCCTCTGGTTTGGTTTAGAAATCTCAGGTGCCAGCTGAGGAAAGGTAAGATTAGCTCTTCAGTGTGGATGTACAAAAACCATACTTCATCTGTCTCAGCAGTCAAAAGTTAGAGGAAGGGTTTTGCCCCCAACTTTTCCAGAAATGTTCACCATTCTTATGGGTTGGAATGTGGGAAACTGGAGCCCTAAAGGGACATTACTATGAAGTCTGAAAATGCAGATTTGTCTTTCAAGTCCTAGTGTATTTCAGATTTGGGAAGATCTACCACATTTATAAAGAATTCAGACTTTGATGGGGTAAAAAAATGCCATTTTGGGAAGCTCTTGGGGATTTTTCAGCATGACAGATGCTGCTGTGTAAGACTATTATCTCCTTATATGTGTGGGTAGCTGTTTTATAAAAGGGTATTTTGACTTCACAAGTCACTGCAATGAAGCGGAATAGGCAGACACAATGTTTAACTGCCCCCACATGCATATTTCACCTTTATTAAATCTTATTACAATTAAAAATCTTAACTACTCTTTTCTAGCACAAACACTCTGTGTGTGTAAGAATACACAAGGCAACAAGTAAGCCTTTTAGCACATTATTAATCACCAAATCCAGGGATTAGTAAGAAACACATTTGAATTTTATCTCTAATTTTTTTCCTGTTTTTTTCTTCCCCCTTTTTTTTTCCTTGCAGGCACAGCTGTCTCAGGCTTTAAATGGTGTTTCAGATAAAGCAAAGGAAGCAAAAGAATTTTTGGTTCAGCTGAAAAATTTATTGCAGCAGATTCAGGTAACTGTAGAATAATAGCTGTTTTGCTAATACAGTAATCAATAGAACCGAGTGAATAATTTATTTGATGACTTTGTCTCCTGTGCTATTCCAGTCTTTCCTGGAATCATCTAACCTTTCTTGAATGGATTATATACATAATGCTTGCAACCCCCTGTTAGCTTCTAGATTGTTTGCTGTTTGTTGCAAGAAGCTGAGACTCAATACTGGACATCTGAGCTGTGTTGATTAGTATTTGATTGAATTCATGCTTCTAGGCTCCTTCCTGTCTGCTATTGCTTGGATTGGGCATTTAGGAGAAGTTCTCAATCCAACATACTCACAATTTACTACTTGTTTTCCATCTCACATTTTCTAAAACTATACTCATTTCTAGACAAAATCCAGTCAACCTGTTTATTAGAGTATATGTAGGAAGTCAAACAATCAGAAGAAACAAGCACTTCTAAATCAATGTGGTTGTTTAATGAAGCACGAGATATTCTCATGGCCTGTAACTGCCCAGCTTTAAGGGTAAGAAAAGGGCTCATGGAGAGTGCAGCAATGGAGGGCACAAACCCAAAACAGAACAAGTCCATTTTGAGCCGCACTTAGACTCGTCAGTGATGGAGGTCAGATGGTCCTCAAGGTCGTCACCCTGCAGAGTGTGGCTGGGAATGTGCTGCTGTAGTTTGAACTGTGCAATGCCCAGGAGGGGACACTTGTTACCCACAGCAGCAGGAGGTTTTCTGTGGGATATACATCATCTAATCTACGATATGTCCACTCTGCTGCTTCCTCATCTCTGTCAACAGGTCAGACCTGTGCCTGCTAGTAACCGGAAAGCCAAAGCAGAAGTTCAAAAAGCTGTATTTAGTTTAGAATTTAATCACTGAAGGATTCCACTTTCCACTCCAGATGATGAATTTAAACCACAGATGCTGCCCAAGCTCATTGGCTGCCACAGGGCAGCACAGCTACCCACCCTCACAGCCTTCTGTGGCCATACAGGGGAGGGAACAAACTAAGACTGAGAAACTGGTAAAAAAAGAAGGCATGAATAACTGAAAGAAACCAGTGTGAAGCCACTGACTGTCATGTGCCATCTTTTGGAGACAGTGTGAGGTTTCTCCCAGTGGACTTCACCTATTTAAAAGTTATGTACCTCATCTAACATAGTCAATTAGGCCTCTTTTATTGTCCAAAGAGAAGGACAGGCAGCTCTAGAGAGCAGTTCTTCCTATAGATAGGAACACTTATTTTAGGATGGGTAAGTAATCCAAAACAGTATTTTATCACCAATCTTTTTTTTGAGTCACCTAGCTCCATTAAAAATGTATTTTTCCCCTCCTGGAACCTAAAGGTGGCCCTATTACGATTATTTATGACTATACTGTAAAATCCTGTAATGTGTTTCAATAAAATCACTGCCAAATTGCTCTGCAGAAGGGAGCTGCTACAATTAGATCAAAACTCCAAGCCATTTATTTGATACTGCCCACTTCTTAAAATGCTAGAGGAGAACTCAGAACAGGAAATAGTATCCAGCAGTCACCCTCTGACATTTAGAGGTGCCTGGGCATGAAGCCGGATCTAACCCTCAGGTGTTGAGCTAGTGTCTATTGTAAGTCTGAGTGAGGACATCCTATTTCAGCAAACCAGACCAGCAGGATTAAAGGTCTGAGACGATCAACCCCAGCCTTCAACCCTTAATGAGGTTCCTGGCGTGGTTTTCTCCCAGTAGAAATTGCACTCATCCCAGATGATACTCAAGCAGCATTTGGTGATAGCACACACAAGGGAATACTCCTGGTTGGCAGGTTTGCCACAACCATGCTATTTGAGGGGAAAGGGTTGAGATGTGTCATGAGCTAATCTGTGTCTTTTGGCATCTGGACCAAAACCCTAATTCTTGAATTGTTGTTTAGGAGGAATAGATGGAGCTTCCATGTGTAGATTTATACCCAGAGCAAGTTAGTTCTAATAGTCTTGCGATGGTGGCTGTGCACACGTGGGGACATTTAGCCCTCAGCAGAAGTATCTTCAAAATGTATGTTTACACAAAGGAGTGAGCAGTATGTACATTTTACTACACTTTCTCAATGCACAGCAGACCAGTCAACCATCTGCACTCTTTATACCCTCTCTGAGTTTGCCAGAGCTACTCAGAGCTTTGCTTTTATCATGCCTGGGGCAATTTACAAATTCATAATCTACTTTATTCTTTTCCCTGCTTTGCAGATCTGATGGGACTCCCTTCTGTTTTCCCTTCTTTCTCCTTTTTGAGGTTGCTCTTAAGTCTCTCAGTCTCTTCTTTCCAGAAACTGCCTGTTCCTCATTGACCCTGTTGCTTCCTTGCTCTTCCTTGTTGCTGTCATTATCATTATTTCACATTTTCCCATCTGCTGTCACAATTTCATCCTTTCTCACTCTAAAGAGACACATCGCCAAACACCCTGCTTGACGTGTGAACAGAAAATGAGGAGAGAAATGATGCACTACAGCCATTGACTGATTCAGGCTCTGTACACACACCAGCACTTTGCAAGTAGCTGGATGCAAACAGGCTTAAGGAGGAGTCTGGTGTGATACAAGCCGAGGAGGCAAAGATGCAAACAGGAAAAGTCTAAGACAAACCTGTGAACGGTAGCTCAGCTGTCTGGTGTCTCTCCCTCAACCCACCTTGCTGGCAGGTCTGGGAGTGCAGCAAAGGCATCTTAAAGAAGAGTAGCCCTGCATCCCTCAGCTGGAGAATGGAGAGGGAAGGAATACAGTGCTGAAAATTTTGTTCTAAAAAGAGTGAAGACAAAGCAAATGAACAGAAAAGGAGAGAAAAACATAAACGAAAGAGCTAAGAGATAGTAATGAGTTAGAGGTGTTTGATGATTTACCACAGAGATGCTTCTCTATCAGCATGTGTTTAAAAGCTTCTCACATTTAATGTGGGGTTTTTTTTTATTTTTCCATTTGGGTATTTGGGAGGAAAGCTGATAGGGCAATTGAGCATCTCCTCAAAAGAGGATCATGGAAGCTTTGTACTTCTTCTATTCTCACCAACAGAGGAAGCGAGAGAGTGCCTCCCTTTGAATGGGTTCTGCAGCCTCAGTTCCACAGCCAGAGAAAGCCATCCTCAGGAGAAAGGGCAGCTCTAGACCTTGTAATACCATCTACTCAGCTTTCTACTGCTGCATAGGATTCTGTGGTAGTGTGGTTTGTTCCCCACTGATAGGACAGAAGTTTATGTAACACAAAGTGATACCCAGGCCCTACTCAAGGCTGAGGGTTGTGTACCAAACACTGTCCTCTGCCTAACAGAGAGGAGATTTTTACCACAATGCAAATAAAAAACCCTGCCATGTATTTTTGGTTTTTTTTTTAAGCTAATCATACGTCTCTCCACTGCCAGGTGCTAGCTTTTAAAAAAAAGAAGAAAATTACTTGAAGCAATACACAAATCTGAGGGCTTTGTATGTGATTAGTTTCCTTGTAATAAGCCCATGGATCAGTTCTGGTCCATAATTCTTTCCTAATTGCCATGGTGTAGAGCCAGCGATTCCAAAGTCGCTACAGTGGGGTGATTAATACAGAATAGGGCAAAGTCCTCTCATGTACATGTTGGACTGTGCATGTTAGGTTTAGCTTTTACCTTATGTTGTGCTATATCTGTTGTCCAGAAAGTACCAGTAAATCAAGATTTTAAATAAGCCCACTTGTGGCAGAACATCTTACTGGTTTGTTTTATAGCACACAGCTATTACTGGTACAGCTATAATGCAATCAGAAAGGCAACAGGAATGCCAAGATCTTGAAAGGAGTTCTTTTCTGAATAGAAAACCAGGTAAGAATGAGGAATAGCTTAAGCTGTAAGATGTGCTTGTTTTTGATGAGTATGACTCTTGCCTTTTCCTAGGAGAACGGCTTGGATTATGAAGCCTGCCTCGTCGCTCAGTGCGATGCTTTGGTTGATGCGTTAACACGGCAGAAGGCAAAACTGCTCACAAAAGTGACCAAAGAACGTGAGCACAAGCTGAAGGTGAGCACAACTCCCCTCAGCTGAGCACGGCTGCTGATATCTTATGTTAGTGTGCATTTAGTCAAGCCTCTAGCTCATTAAACTGTGAAAATTCTCAGTGACCAGATGCTAAAGTCCTCTAGCAGGTCTCAGTTCAGCAGTTTAGTGGAACTGTGCCTATACACTTAACGTGAGGCATATACTTCAGCATTTAGTGAAATCGGGCCATCAGTCTTTATTCATCTGATGGTTTAGGGCTATCTTTTGAGAGGTGCTTAACAGTGAAGCCTGTGTGTGGTTTGAATTCTGAGACCCACCCAAGTAAAATGGTGGGATTTTAGTGTCTTTTCAAACCTCTGAAATTCAAGCAAGCCAGCTCCAGAATTCCATATGCCACTCAAAAGATATCAAAGACATGCAGTAAAGGGAGATGGGGAGAAGAAAGCTGTACAAAGTGGCAGTCAAGAAGTGTCTAAATAAATACATTTCTTGAAATGTTAAACTGCATACGTGATTTTTGAAGTATTGGAGTGCCAGTCTAAGACAGAAGGAAAAACTGAAGTGAAATATCTGTCATGGCAAACAGTGAAGAAAATCTGCCCGAGATCAACATTTGAAAACCCACGTGCTTAACAATGACCAGCACTTAGGACATACTGCTTACAGCACAGCTAATCCTGCAGTTTATTCCTGTTAGGATGTTTTTCCTCAGGATCTGTGCTATTAAACAGAGTGCTACTAGCCCTAGTCTACAGCCATATGGCTGCAGAATCAAGTCCAAAACTGGAACAGTGAGGTGCAGCTTTTTTATTTCTTAATCCCAACAACGTGTTCTTAAGCATAGCGGGATCAATGGTGAATTGTGAAGAGAACGGTGGAGTATGATCTGCAAGAAACCACTCCTGCAGTTATCCTCTATAGTATTTGCCTTTTAAGTGAAGGATTTTTTAAAAGCTTAGATTTTAGTGAAAGTGTGATTGCAAATGCGAATGCTTCCAATGCAGAAACATGTTTTGTGCTCTTTCTGCTCTGAGCAAGCCCAATCTTTAAGCAATTAATCTGCTCTGAAAATTGAGATTCCCTGTGAACAACATTTTGCCAAGCTAATTATCAGTATTTACAGTACAGAGCACGTGAGTGTAGCTGATGGAGATACAGCAATGGCCATATGGCAGCTAAATTAAGCGTAGCTTTAACGTGCTCTTCCATTCTTTGTCTCTTCCAAAATAATCCTATACAATTCACTGTAAGCTGAGGCAGTCATCAGAACTGTACTGATGTTTGTTTTCCAGATTGTTTGGGACCAGATAAATCACTGTACACTGAAGCTACGCCAGTCAACAGGGCTTATGGAGTACTGCCTAGAAGTTATCAAAGAAAATGATCCCTCTGGGTTTTTACAGGTATTTTTCTTTCTGATGTTATGGGGTAAAAAAAAAATAAAGGTGAAGTTAATCTAAAAAACAGTCAGCTTTGCTTATTAGCCTCTTCCACCTTGGAGGCAGGTTCACCTTAACTCCTGGTAGTGCTGTCTGAAAGCTCAGATAGGCTGGTGACTGCATTAATGTCCCAGTGAAGGGATGGCTTTGGACAGCCGCACTCTGAGTGAGGCATGGAGTCAGAGGTAACATCATGTCCCCAACTGCTGATGCCTTTCCTTTTGCCAGCGATTCCTTCTGGGCTGAAAGAGAGATGCTGTGCAGCTAACGATGTCTTTCTGCAGAACATTCTTTTATTCTCATGTGAGAAAACAAGTACAGGGTCTCACAGAGCTCTCTGATCAATTTGGAGAAGTCTGTGTTTCATCAAAGCAGTAGTTCTTGCTTATTTGCTTCTCCCTTTTACATTGCTCCTTCCCATATGAAAGAGTCCTTTCAATACCTCCCCTCCAAGGAAACCCAGCCTTAAGGGCTTGCATGTAAGCTCAGCTTCACTCAGGTTGTTGTGCCTCGTAGGGCTACAAGACCTGTCCTGTAGCTGAAGAATCCAGATACTTCCTCTGCAAAATATGTCCTAGCCAGCAATTGCCTTAATTTACAGGATATTATTTCTTAGGTGCAGGCATTGAAAGAGAGAAAATATTTTCAGTTTTATTTGCAAATTCTTTATTTTGCCCAATTCATTATATTATTTTTACTAATTATTTCCTTTTGCTCCATTAGCCTTGTTGCCTTATGTGCCTAAGAAGAAAGGCACATCAAACAGAATGGTCTTGCATGTGGCTGTCAGCTGAACAGGGCCCGCTGCACACATGAATGCATGACTGTCCGGGGGCTGCCACAGCATCCCAAAAACCAGGATGAGAATTAGCCAACTTAAACCTATTAGCACCAGATTTGGATACTGCAGGACAAATGGAACCTTTAGGTCTTATCTACATGTTAGTTACATACATGCTTTGTTTTCATTTCACCTCACATTTCCTGTAACGTTTGTGGCTTCATTCTTTGCAGTCACCTTTTATAAAAAAATATTTCTGTTTTTACCCTTTCTTGATTTATTTAGTGAGGCTTTCAAGGGAACCAGCAAACACTAAGGCAATGCATTACTTAGAGCAACTACTTCTGGAGCCAGGACATTGAAACACAGCCAAGGGATCCAGCATCCCAGTGACTCCGAAGTTGTAGGAAGGCGTTGAGATGCTCCTCCACTTCACGCACAGACTGATTAGGAGCTGTCAACGTAGGGGATCAGGCAGGAGTGTCTTCCAGTAACAGTAATGAGGAAAGGTATCTGAACTTCTGCAATAAAGAAAAGCTTTCTCTGACCTCTCAGGAAAAAAAAAAAAATTGCTCTCTATGACTTACAGGAAACTCACTGGGAGGGACTGCAGGTGTCCAAATGGCAGCTTCCATGAACTCAAGGACAGTTGAGTTCATTGATTTTCACAGAGACAGGATTTAATTTCCAGAAGAGTCTGTTGAGATCGTCTTAGTCTGACTTGTGGTCTAATTATCTGAGGGCTGACCTATAGCAAAGCTTTAAAAATGAAATCAAGTTTTGATGTAATGATAGAAAATCCATCATAGTCTTCAAGAATCAGTCAACTTATAGCACCCTCACTCTGAAAAATATACACCTTCCTTCCCATTTGGTTTTTTAAACTCCTTTCAGCTTTCATCCACTGAATCATCTCTAGGGAATGGAGAGAATCTCTAACATTCACACCTCTCTTTGTGCAACTGATTTTTAAACAAGAGAGCAAAACTCCACTGTACAGATCAGAGAACAGAGTGCAGAAGTATATGTGACATTCAGAGGCACGATGTGTAAAATAATCTTTACAGGTTTTTAAATGAGGTTTTTAACTTTCCTACCGTAAGTTGAGAATTGTTCTGAAAAGAAGAGATGAAGGGATGCAACATAAATGGACTTCACCCCAAAACGACCAGATCCTCTCTCAGCTGTCATGCTGTCATATTCCTGCTTTCTTTGTGCTCCGTCTCACAGGTATTCTGTCACTTCTAATGTGTGCATCTGCCATTTCATGATAAACCTGATACTGTCTTTCAGATTTCGGATGCATTGATCAAGCGTGTTCAGGTGTCTCAGGAACAGTGGGTGAAAGGAGCTTTGGAGCCAAAAGTGTCTGCTGAGTTTGACTTGACCCTGGATAGTGAACCTTTACTGCAGTCCATTCACCAGCTGGATTTTATTCAGATGAAATGTAGGGGTGAGCTTTTATGATTTTCTTTTGTTTGTTTGTTTGTTTGTTTGTTTTCTCTTTTTCATGCATGTGTTGAAACAGTCCTGGGAGGGACTGGAGTGTGGAGGGAGCAAAGAGGAAATTACTGGATAGTTTTAAAAGATTTTAGAGCAAATTCAGATTACTGGGTGTTTCCTAGAAAGGTGTGTTCACCTCACATACAGCATCCTCAACAAGCTCAGAGAGACCAGGTGCAGTTAAAGATTTAAGATTAGTTCTTCAGCACAGCACTATCTATCAGCTCTGAAGGTTAAAAAGACATTAGCTGCTTGAAACTTTATGCCATTTTACAGCATTCTTTGATTTAACATGTACTGGTCACCCCCATCTTGTCAGAAACAGCCCTCAGCACGTTTGTTGATAGACACCAAACTGGGAGGACTGGCTGATTCCCCAGAAGGCTGTGTTGCCATTCAGCGGGATCTCGACCAGCTCTAGAGTTGAGCAGAGAGGAACCTCATGAGGTTCAACAAAGACAAGTGCAGAGTCCTGCATCTGGGAAGGAACAACTCCATGCACCAGTACAGGCTGGGAACTGACCTGCTGGAGAGCAGCTTTGCAGAGAGAGACCTGGGANGGGAGATCTTATTAATATTGACAAATATCTAAATGGTGGGCATCCCTTTTTTCTACGGTATCTAGCAACAGGACAAGGGGTAATGGGATGAAGCTGGAACACAAAAAGTTCCATTTAAATATAAGAAAAAACTATTTCACTGTTCAGGTGAGGGAGCCCTGGCACAGGCTGCCCAGAGGGGTTGGGGAGTCTCCTTCCTTGGAGGTCTTCAAGACCCATCTGTACGTGTTCCTGTGCAACCCGATGTAGGTTGACCTGCTTCTGCAGTGGGGGTTAGACTAGATTATCTCTAAAGGTCCCTTCCAACCCCTACCATTCTATGATTCTATGATTCTAAGTAGTAAATAAACCTTTCCCTCCCCCAGACATATGCTTCAATAGTAAAAAGAAAACCCACAACACTTTGATTTAAATCTGGACTGTGCTGCCAATAATGTCCAGCTTAAGAAACATCACAATTGTGAGGCAGAGATTCACACAGGAAAAACAGCTCCCATGGCTATACCCTTTCTTGATTACAGGTATCTGAATGATTCTAAGAGACACACTAAAGGGAAGAAAAGGTTGAAAAGAATATTTCAAAGCAGAAGCTCATGAACAGTAGATGCCTTTATCAAAAAACACAAACCCCATCCAAAACCCCAAAACATCATGTGTGTGTAATGAGCTTGGTTTATATGGAGAAGGATGCGCGCTGCATCAGAATTAGGTAGATCTGTAGACTGGCTAGGTTTGAAGGCCATTGTGGTTGCTGGGAATGATGCCATTAGCTTCCCTCGGTGGTGATTTAATCCTTAATTATACATGTGGGTGACATGGTAGAGACTGCCAGAAGTCAATGAATGAGTTAAGGATAATCGT
This sequence comes from Urocolius indicus, assembly GCA_013401255.1. Classification (NCBI taxonomy): domain Eukaryota; kingdom Metazoa; phylum Chordata; class Aves; order Coliiformes; family Coliidae; genus Urocolius; species Urocolius indicus. The sequence goes on along the minus strand of WBNH01011629.1, from coordinate 223,410 downwards.
GTCATGATGTCAGATGTGCTTTTTTTTTTACTCCAGGCAAGCAGAAAAATTTCTGTTCAGTTTATCTGTTCTCTCTGGGCCTAATTCTGAACCTAAGAAAACCAAGATGATGTAATTAGGGTGAGTAATTTGGCAGATAAATATGTGGGGAAACAATGGATAAACACTTAAAGGCCAAAGCCTGCCCACCAAGAATGGTTTGCATCTTGGCATAAACATACTGTGTTAAAGTTATCCAAAAAACATCCGTGGGCTACTCCTTTGAAATGCTGACAGCCAGGAAAGCAGAGTCAAGAGAGAAAGAGTATCACTGATAAAAATTCTCTAAATACTGTCTGTGCTTGTTTTTTTACATCAATGTATGTTTTATGCTGGCCAAATTTATTGTTAAATGTATTTAACACCAATATTCCACCACTCTCCTTCCCAAACATTTAAAAAAATTTAGCTATCCACTTAGATTGATAATTAACCATGAATCACTTGAGGTGAGGACAACTTAGATGTTTTTTGGACATTCATCTGGCTTTAATCTTGAAGACTTACAAGGCTTTAATTGAGTCTGATTCACTGGAGCTTTATGAGAGATGGTCCTGTCTGCTACACTCTCATTTATCATAGGATCGCAGTGAAGCTCAGTCTGTGAAGCATAGAAGACAGGACTTACTTCTGCCCAAACAGAGCTTATGAACACCCTTGGGCTTTGCTTTTGTTCCCCAGGTGCACATTGACAGTTAACCCTCAGAAAGGGCTTTGCCTTGAGCTGTCCTAGTCTTGACAAGGGACTACCTATCGCCCATCACATCAAGTTGGTCAGCACGACTGGCGTTGACTGCGTACACGCCATGCAGAGAATGGTGGAAATGGCATTTAACCTGGCCACCATTCCTGAGAGTGCATAAGGATGGTGTTATTCCTCCTCACACCTCTGTGCGCCCAAGCAGAACAAGCCAGTGTCTGGTCCCAAGCTAACATTCATAGATACTGAGGATTGTTTGATACGTAGAGGTGTATTTATCATAGAATGGAGGGGAAGGGGGTGGGTTGGAAAGGACCTCTTCATCTAGTCTAACCTCCTGCTAAAGCAGGTTCCCCTCCTCCTGTCACACAGGAATGTGTCCAGGCAGATTTTGAAAACCTCCAGAGAAGGAGCCTCCACACCCTCCCTGGGCAGCCTGTGCCAGGGTTCCCTCACCTGAATAGCGAAGAGGTTTCTCCTTGTGTTTAAGTGGAACTTTCTGTGTTCCAGCTGTTGTCCCTTACCCATATTTATGTTTCTCCATTTATGACAGTGAATCTATTTATGTTTGAACTACTCAGTCTGACACTTTGGCTTTTTTTCCTTTTTCTGAAACTTTATGACCTCAACCAGCTCTATGTTATCTTCTCATGCACAGTGATCTTGCGTCGAGAAATACAGGTACCACAGAGTAGGCAACTCAGCATTACAGCAGTGAGCACCTAGGTTTGTTAGGAACGTCACTTGGATGACTGTGAGGAGAAGCTGGTGTTGCAGTGAACATTTTGCTATTTATCACCATCAAGACTTGTGTATTTCTGAGCCTCTGATTTCACAAAAAAAAGTTTACATGTCTCTTCACATCTATTCCTCTTTCTCCAGTCCTGCCTACCCCTGCACACCAACAACTCATCAATCTTTGCCAAATGTTAGCGTTGAGGAGAGTGTTATCAAGTCATTATACAGGGTGGTCTGACAAGAGCAGGTGCATTAAAGACATCAGAGATGATCTGTAAAGGAAGTTTTGGGGAAGCTTAGGACAATAAGGCAGTGTAGTTTTTTTCCAACTGCAAGTTGTTTTGTTCCAAAAGCTTTGCAATATAAGGTTCATACTGTAATTATTGATGCTTAGTGCATGACTGAATTTCTTTTTTTTTTTTTTTTTTTTTTTTCCAAACTCTGGCCTCATTCAACCTCAGTGAGCTTACATGGGTCATTTAGAGTGAAAGCGTGCTTGTAAGTAAACATTGATTCACTGTGTTAGACAAAGAAGAATGAAAACGAGAACAAATCACATTACATTTGCTTTGCTGACTTGTTTGTGGACCTTACTGGTGGACTCTCTATAAGCCCAGATCTAAAGCTCATCTCAGTAAGCAAAGATTAGGGGATGTTCTTTCTTATTACAGAAAGAAAAAGCAATTTGGTAACAAAAGAAATGTGCAGAAATGTGATGCGTGCAGAAGTAATGCTTAAACATTAGTCACGTTGACCAAAATGTCTGACAGCTCACTGGTGAGCCCCATGCTCCCCAGGCTAGCTGACCTGCTGAAACATGTGCATAGCTCTAGTAATTGCTGTGGATTTTGAGCTTTCCCAGACCACTTTTCCTCCATCCGTGTTTTCTTCTCTTCATAGGTTTTTCTCAGTATCTTGGCAGAAAATTGTGGTCCTCTTTGATGTCTGGCTCAAGGCATACGTCATATTTCCTTAGTTCACTGATGGGCACAAGCAAATACATGTATTATGTGCTCTGAATACTCACTCTCGTGTTCCTTCTCCTTGTTAGGAGTAGCTCCTTCTCTCTTCAGTAAACCAATCCATGAAGATTGCCCAGACACATCTCCTGCCACAAATCTCTGCTTCTCCAGCTGTGGGCTGTTCTAGCCCTGATAATGAAAGAGTAACCATTTTATTGTTGGCTTTATCCCTCATTCTATCTGCTCTGCATTATGGACTGGAGTCTTTGGCTGTGGTCTTTCCTTCTGTCTCAGTGGTAACGTTTGTAGGGCACTTGTTACATCAGTGGCTCAGGCTATTGCAGGGCTGTACTGCTGTTTTTGAGGAAGTTAAAGTTTGCATATTTCCAAGGCTCCTATTCTTTCACTGCATTTAGTCCTTTAAAAATTATTCTGGGAAGGGGTAGGGCATCATTGCACATCTTGCTTGTCAAGAGAATAAATAACAGACAACATCTTAGAGTATCCCTTCTCTATCCTGAGAGAAGATCAGCTGTGAGATACATTGAGCAATGTGGTTTTGAAACTGCTGAGTTGATGTGAGACATGAGTATGTCATTTTTTATCTAAGTGTGACCTGCATGAAGCACTTCTAAAATAGCAGGACATCATTGAGACTCTTTAGTAGGTCCTGCTGTGCCAAAGCAGTATCATTTCTTTATATTTTTAATCTTTCCCTTCAAAAGCTCTCTAGAGGACTTAAAAGTTGAACAAGAAGTGGGACAACACTGTAATTTAACACCTGAGTCTTTTTTTTTTTTCTGATACTTAGCCTATATTTTTCTTTTCTTTGTCCTGTCCCATTGCTCTTCACTATGAAGTATACCCCAGCGTCCCAATTGTTCAACTCACTTTGCACTTTCCTGTGACTTCTACAAGTGTTCACCTTTTCTCCTCCCAGAGGAACGCTGAGATCAAAAAAATCTCTGCCTGTCCATGTCCAGTACAGCTGCTTGGTGGGAGCTGCTTACATCTCTTTCAGCTACTGTAAGTTTTGCAGTTCAGGCCATGGGCTGGCCCAAGATGGGCATGAAGCTGATCAGGATTACTCACAAAAACTTATGGTGAAGTAGCTCAGGTGGTTCCCCATAGTACATGTGACTCTTACATGTCAAACCAAAATTCACACTGCCCCTGGGAAGTTAAAACAACAGTACTTAACTGTATAAAAACATATTCTAATCCTAGACATCATTCCTGTGTCCATAATTAACAGGTTATCATAAAACATTTACCTTACCCAAAAGATTCTGCTCTTTTTCAGCATTGTGCATCACATGGACAGTCCCTGAAAGCCTCCCTTTCCTAGTATTCCTAGGAGATTTTTGCAGAGGTTAGTAGTTTATTCAGAGGTGAGAGGATACTGTCTATTTGGCACTTTACAAACTTCAGGAATTAGGTTTTCATCCATTTTTGTCAGGGGAGAGTCTCAGGAGTGAGAAGGACCCAGCGAATGCCTTCTGAGAGGGTTAACTGGTTAGCTAAAGTGGCAGGAGTGTGGTGATAGCTGATTCAGCCCCATCTTCTCCCAGGCTCATCAATCCCTGAAAATACACAGGCTAACAAACACAGACAAAACCCTAAACTTAAAGTGGTTCACTTAAAAATCTCATTAACTCTGATTTCCTCATTTCCAGGTTTTTTACTCTTGTCGCATTTATGTTACTTCTCCAGACACTGTGTCTCCTAGAGAAAAGTCTGAACTTCCCATGTGAAAAAACAAGCAAGTTTTTGTTTATGACGCCCTCTGAATCATCTTTAAATATCAAGGGATAGGAAGGCTCTTTCTTTCTTTCTTTCTTTCTTTCTTTCTTTCTTTCTTTCTTTCTTTCTTTCTTTCTTTCTTTCTTTCTTTCTCTTTTCACAGTAAAAACCTTCCAGAGCTAATTTATAAAGCTTCTTTGTTTCAGACCACAGCCATTCTTCTGGGCTACCAACCATCTGTGTTCACTGCAGTGATAGATGATGCCAGCAGAAAGCCACGGTAGCTTCTGCACAGTTTGTCACAAGTGTGATGTTGACTTTCCTGTCCCTTCCAAAGCCGGGGTGAAGCTTTAGCCCTGTCACACAATATGGTCCATTTTCCCACAGACTGCCTGGCACACAGAACGTGAACAGTCTCTTTTATTCAGAGAGGTAAAGTAGGACAAAAGAAACAGCTCAAGGGTCTCGCTTTCATGCAGACGGAGGGAGGAAAATAAACTAGAGGCTCAAAGCTGAGTAGGTAAAAGAGGAGCAAACTGAGATTATTAAGTGTTAAGTCAATGAATGCTTGGAGCGCTCGGCTCCATGTAAGGCATGGTCGAGCTCCGCAGAAACGATCCTGAATGATGAAATTCAGCCTTGGGCAGAAAACCAGGCAGGGTCTATGCATCACTTAATCCCACTTAAACTGTGTGATTTCAGCAGTGCAGAAGTTCCTTTTTTCTATCTGAACCAAGGGACTTAGATAAAATTTTCAAATTTTCTTCAACAGTTTTTTTTTTAAGTATAAGGCCTCCATGAAGACAACATATCCAAGGTAGTTTTGATGAAAAACTGGGGTAGTGGTGTTGTGTTAGATTAGATTTTTAAAAACATAACCCTATTGTGAAGAATTTTTTTCCTGCTATTGGTGGAGTTGCCATGCTGGTAGGAGTGACTGCTCTCCTCGTTAATGACCCAAATCTTTGTGAAGGAGCTGGGCTTCGTGGCAGCACCATGTTTCCCATACTGTCTCGTGGCACCCCTATGTTTCCCATACTGTCCGGTGGCACCTCCTGCCACTGCTGCTCCATCTCTCCTTTTTAGGACAGTGGGGGCAAAGTGCTTTAGTGTGAGAACAAAGCTCTTCCAGCTAGTGACCCCTGGAAAAGAAATCAGACATGAGGTCTCCAGGCTGCAATTCTTGTGAGGCACTAGAAGCACATCCAGATATGTTTCTGTTTACGTATTTCAGCCAAATGATTTGCCTAAGCAAGTAATGACATTTTGTGATACCATTTTTACATTTGCCTTATGTTTCAAGGGAGGGAACAGAGCCTCTTCCTAACGAGTATCAACTCCCCTGTGAGGGGAGGGAGGTGGGCGGGCTCCATACTGCTCGTGGCACAGCCTAATGGGGTTGGGCAGAGTTACACTAATCTGTACCCAGTTCCTGTTACAGTGCCACCCGTCCCGTTACTGCAGCTGGAGAAGTGTTGCACCAGAAACAACAGTGTGACATTGGCCTGGAGGATGCCACCTTTGAGCCACAACCCAGTGGAGGGTTATATCTTGGAACTTGATGATGGAGATGGTGGCCAATTTCGAGTGAGAATTTCATTCAGCATTTATTTGTATATCTTTGTATGTGAGTTTCCTCAGGATATGGATTTGTGTCTGTCTGAAGGTGGGGAGAGGGGGTAAGGAAGATACAGATTGTCAAAACAATCTCTGCTTCTGCCGTGTGAATGTAGAAGGCGGTGCAGATGCTCCTAATTAGGACACACAGCTTGGGTAGGAAGTTCGGTTGAGGTTATTCTCAGGGCTCTGGCAAAGAGGGTCTTGAGGTCTCCCCTGGAGTGTAGCAGAGCAGATAATCCTGTACTAGCCACGAACTGAGAGTGGTTCATTCCACAGGACAGATTTCTTTGAAGCCCTTATTCTCGTCTATCGATAGCACCTAGTTTCAACAGCTGAGATTCCTGGTCCAGAAATGCAAATTAGTTTTTCCTGCTTTTCTGAGTAAAAAAAAAAAAAAAAAAAGGATCCTGCATAAAAATACAGAATTTCTAAATCTTTTCTCTGGGAGTGTGTCAGACGAGGGTGGAAAAGTTTTCTGCTGTGAGGGGGTTGGTAAGGATGAGAAGGCATCCCCAGTGCATTCCAGCCCCTCAGAGTGATGCCTCAACTGCTTCCTCCTGGCTGCAGGTACAAGGTACTTACAGGCTCCTGTCCTTTCTCAACACATCCTGATAAACAAACTACAGAAAAAGATCAATCAGCTTTCTGCCATCTGTGTCCTGGTGGAAGCTGTGGTCCTCCTTCCTCAGGCAGGCTTCATGCTCCTCTTGCTCCAGGACCAGTTTAGCCCAGTGCGTTAATTCCCTAAGGGTTAATGCCTTGAAAGCCTCTGGAGATCATTGTAGAGTAAAGCTGCTGTCTTCACAAATAGGAAATTTTGCCAAAAACATGTGATAGCAGTTTTTCCAGGAGCTGCAAAGTGGCTTGTCACTGGAAACCTATATGTTTCTCAGGCTGAAAATGGCCTGGCATGGGTCCACCTAAGGAAGTGCCTCCTTGTGTCAAACTGTTACACCTGTAGCCAGCAAAGGCACCTGATTTGGATGCCTCATTAGAAGAGAGAGTGATACTGGCAGGGCAATTTGAAGGGGACAATGTTTCACACAGGTTTGAGGAGGCTCTAAAATTGACAATGTGAGAAGATATACCTTTTCAGATGGCTACTGGGAGCTGCCAATGTAGATAATATTAGTAGGTAAGAGTGTTATCAGTGTGTGATGAATGAAGAGTTAGGAACAAGGTTTTATGAATTTCAGTATCTTGGATAAATCTGTTCAAGGGCTATTCACATCTAAACAAATACTTGTGAATAAGCAGGATTTCAGGCTGGTGGATATCCAAGCCCATTTGTGCATGAGGTTTTGTAACTGGCAAAAGTTTCAGGATTGCCAGCAGCGCCATGTCAAGAATGATGGTTGAAAGATGTTCAAAACCATCTCAACCATTAAAAATCTAGGGTGACAACTTCTCAGGGAACGCTTTCCTTGCTGTGGTAGAAACACTCTCAGTTTTACCTGTTGAAAGAGAAACTGCAGGCTTCTCATCAGTGCCTTTTCGGTAAGTTTGCTGACCGTTTTTTGTGAAGGAACACATATCTGAAAGCAGTGACACTGGCTGCACTTTATCAGTGTTTGATGAGCGGATTTAAAGAACACTTTTTGTCTCCCATCACAGCAGAGAGTGTCCACCTGAATAAACACAAGGAGCGAATGGTGATAAAAATACAAGATGGTTTAGAAAAATCTGAGCGCTGTCCTACAAATACAACTTTTTTCACAGACAGCATAAGTTATAACATGGAGATAAATTAAGTTATTCTATTAAGACTCTTCTTTCTATTCATTAAAGATCATCAGCTAAGTCAGGACCCAAGAGATTTTGTCATTTGTAGCAACCACTGTGGTAGTGGACCAACATGGCCAGCTGTAAACTTAAGTGATCCCTTTCTTATTCATCACATACTTAATTCACTTTAGGTTCATCTCAAAGAGCTTTAAGCAACAGGACTACTCTTAGGTGTATACTTAAGTGTCTTGCTGAACTGGGACCTGAGCAGTCTGCTTAGTTACCGCCTTAAGCTTTTTTGGGCCTTTTGCTACCATAAAACTATGGATTTCACAGAATTGGAGAAATGCAAGGTGGAAAGAAATTGTGGCTTTCAATCTGCTGCCAAGAGAGGATTTTTTTCCTTTTCTGCTGTTATCTGTTCATTTGTCCAACAAACATCATGCTCCCAGGCTTCTTTCAGCTCGTCATAGACTGTATAATCTGACTGATCCTCTTTCTTAGTCTGCCTAGATGTTCCTCCTCCTGAAATATTTCACATTACACAAGTGCTTGTTGTCTAATAAACCTTTGCAGACTTCTGTGGTGTCTTTGTTGTCTAGCTGCTGTTTCATGCACGTGATCCTGATCTTTAGGAGATCAGTTTCTTCTGGCTCTGTGTTTGCAGGTTTCAAAGTTGTGTTTTATCATGGGCATGAGACAACCCTTCCAAAAGAATAAAACTGTGCTTACTTTGTTTCTTTATTCTTTCACATCCCCCTATTTTGGTCCTACGTAAATAAAAGCATGGCCACAGTGGGTCAGACACTGGGACTGCTATCCAGAGTAGATGTTTAGGAAAAGAGGATAAAAATTAAAATCTTCCTGTGTTGCCCTTTATTGCTGTACCCTTCCAGCATCATCTTCACCTTAGCATCTCCACTGCTAACTATCCTTGATGTCTCCACTGCTGTAGCTGTCTCTGTTCTGACAACATAACTTCTACATCCTGGGAAGCAATGAGAAGCTATTCACTTGTGGCTTATACTTGGAAGTCTTAAGATGTAATCACAAGGCACAGAGAAACAATTAAACTTTGTCCCTCTTTTTCTCTCTCCTTTTTATTTCTTTATTGAATGTTTAGGAAGTATATGTGGGCAAGGAGACTCTATGCACCATCGATGGCCTTCATTTCAACAGTACCTACAATGCAAGAGTCAAAGCTTTCAACTCCTCAGGAGTTGGTCCTTACAGCAAGACAGTTATTTTACAGACATCAGATGGTGAGTTGGGTTTTTGATGGTTTCTAAGAAAAAAGCTCCAGGTCTTGGTGGCAGGACACTTGCATCTCCTTATACATACTAACATCTTTTGCATTTACTGATATGGAGATTTTGGATTATCTGAGTGAAGAAGCCAGGAGCTGTGCGTGGACAGAGACTGAGCTCTCTTCCTGGTATGTTGGAGATTACCCATTAACACTTCAGATTTCAAATAATGCAATTTTGTTTGACTTTAAAAAGTTCAAGATTCTTATTTGCTTTAGCATACAGAAGCACTTATGCAACACATGGATATTTGGATATTTTTGTGCCGCTCTGTTTCCTTTTCTCCATATAGCTCTGTAATTTGCCTTTTTCTTCACTACTGCTTCAATTTCACAGAAAGGTTTGGTTATACAGAGATGGGAATTCATGCTTGGCCCTCTGTAATTACACTTGACATCCATTTGGGCATTACAAGAAGTTCACCTTCATTAATGATATTGTAATGAATCAAAAAGTGCATGCTATTATCACTTCTGCTTTTATGCTGTGTTGCCAAAATAGGCCAGTATAAAATATTTAAACTTTAAAAGCTTGGAATGTTTTGGGTTTTTTTTTTTTTGTTTTTTTTCCCCCTTTGATAAACTAGTGAAGTCAGTCCTAACCAGCACAGACAGTAGAACTCTATTTCCATTAAATGCAATCCTGAACCAATTCACCAATGTGAGCAGTATCCATATTATGGGGAAACCTCATTGTGTCCTCAATTAATTTCTTGTTATTGTGCGAGAACAGAAAGTCACTGCCCTTAGCAGCTTACATTCAGAGAAACAAGCACTGGTAATATAAGGCACTACTGAGCTGAAAAACATCAGGGTACTGGCTCAAAGCAATATTATATAACTGCCTACAGTAACGAGGAAAGCTTGTCTTTATTACCTGAAAGTGCAGTGGGGTCTTTAGAAAAGCAGAATCTCATTCTTCTAACTCAAGTAAAGACAATGACTATGAGAAAGACACGGAGGTGCTGGGGCGTGTCCAGAGAAGGACAACGAAGCTGGTGAAGGGTCTGGAGCACAAGTGTGATGAGGAGTAGCTGAGGGAGCTGGGGGTCTTTAGCCTGGAAAAGAAGAGGCTGAGGGGAGAAAAGATCACTCTTTATGACTACCTGACAGGAGGTTGTAGTGAGGTGGGGATCAGTCTCTTCTCCCCAGTAATGAAGGATAGGACAAGAAGGTCACAAGGTCACAAGCTGCACCAGGGGAGGTTTAGATTGGAGATGAGAAGGAACTTTTTCACTGGCACAAGCTGGCCAGGGAGGTGGTAGAGTCACCATCCCTGGACATATTTAAAAGCTGTGTAGCTGAGGTGCTGAGGGACAAGATTTAGTGATGGGCTCGACAGTGTGAGGTTAGTGGTGATCTTAAAGGTCTTTTCCAACAAAAACATTTCTGTGATCCTCTGACACTTGAACACAGAGTGTTCTACCATAATCCTGCCTTTCCTTCTCCCTTTCCACAGTGGCATGGTTCACTTTTGACCCCTCCTCAGCTCACAGAGACATAGTGCTGTCCAACGACAATCAGACTGCCACCTGCAACAGCTACGATGACCGGGTTGTCCTTGGCACTGCAGCCTTCTCCAAGGGGGTGCATTACTGGGAGCTCCACGTAGACCGCTATGACAACCATCCAGACCCAGCCTTTGGCATTGCCAGGATTAACGTTGTCAAGGACATGATGCTGGGCAAGGACGACAAGGCATGGGCCATGTACGTTGACAACAACCGCAGCTGGTTCATGCATTGCAATTCTCACACCAATCGGTAAGCACCGCTTGCATGCTTTTCTCATCACTGAGCTGCTTTTCTGTGTCGCACCAGAGGAAAGGGTCTCAGAAAGCCATCTAGTCCATCTCCTTGCTAAATGTAGTTATTTTATTCCATCTTGAAAATCACTAGTGGCAGCAATTGCACCTTAGCAATCTGTGCTAGTGTTTGTTATCCTCACTGTTTAGCAGCTTTTTCCTGATGTCTAGCCTAAATCCCCCTCCCCCTGCTGTGATTTAAGCCTGTTAGTGCGGATTCCAGCCATGGCATCAGCAGACTTGAGTACAGCACACTGGGATTTCTCTCCCATTGCTAGAGGAGCAGAGGGAGAAAGGTGATCAATTCTCTTCCTCAGGAAGAAGTTCGGCTGCAGGTTGCACAGCAATTAGGCAAAGCACTGGTGATCGCATGTTCAAAATGCAGGTGTTTATTGTCAGTCTTGAAAGCTGATTAAAGGTAGTGCTGTAGGTCACACCTAGGGTGATCTGGACACAAGGGACTGTTTGGCAGTGAGGACTGAGTGACAGCTTCCATCCAACTGAGCCGTTGCACTGAAGAGCTTTGAAAAGCATCTCAACAAGTACAACCAGCTTGTACAAAGGAGGACTTCAGAATGCCCCTGAGCCATTGCTACCAAATCCCTCTTTCTCCCATAGGAGAGAATGGTGCTCTGCTTGGAGCTCTGCTCTGTGTAACAGCGTGGTGGGGAGACATGCTCTAACTGAAGCTGCTTTCAGGGACAGATCACACCGAGACCACATGTATCAGAGTAGATCTCGTGTTGCACTGACACAGTTGCATAGTTTTCAGTGACACTGAAAACTATGGCAGTTACCTCTGTCTAATGCTGCCTGTGTTGCCTTGACACAATGCTGGACTGTTGTAGGGGGCACATGGTCAACATTGCTTGCATCATCTGAGTAATGAGACCCTTGAGGAGATGTACACTGAAGAGTGTGATTCAGGATCCCAGGTCTCATCCTGTTTTGGAAAATGGTGTACTTGTAAACCTACTCTGTCACACTAGAGATTGAGTTACAAATAGAGTGACTGACCAAGGATATGTAGCAAGCCTGTAGCAGAGTAGAAATCAATTTGTATTTACTTTCTACTGACTGCCCCAACTCACTAGCACAGGTGTTGCTTCTGTTACATCAAACGATTAAAAGAAAAGCTTGCAGTAACTGTATCCTAAAGCTGCTTGTAACATCTTCTGTTGAATAGTCATTTATTGTATTTTAAGTGTACTGCAATTGCTGGGGATTTTTGTTTGAAATGATGAGTGGAAGAATCTTGGATCAAAAGCTACCTGAAGTCAATTGGAAACTCTTCCATGGCTCCAAAGACCTTAGGTCATGTCCTGAGACAATATAGAATAAAATAACACCAGCACAATAAGCATATTGAAAGGTTCTGTGTCCCTTTAACGTCTTGGATCGATTTAGGGCAGAAGTAATGTTAAGCTGTATTAATTTTAATGCTCTGTGAAACAGCTTATGTTTTCTGGAAAAAGCTGGCAACCATTCTGTGTACTACTGTCCCAGAAACCTATTTTATGGGATTGGTCCTCAGCTTGCTCTTCCTGGTGAGCAACGCACATGCTAAAGCAAAAGCTTTTTTTTTTTTTTTTTTCCTGGGAAGCACAAACAATGGAAACACTTTGGCTTTCCAATCGTCCTGGTGAAACAGGAGACCAAAGTGCTTTCTGTTGATGGGATTTTCCCAGGTTTTGCTAGATAAAACACAAAGGCTTTGCAGGCACATCCAAGGCATGGGTAGAGCCGTGGAATATCTATTCAAGGGAAGTACACCAGTAAAGGGCATGCAGTCTTATGAAATCACATGCGCTTCAATGAAATTAGGTCTAGGCATTATATTTTTAACCATCACAGTCAAGTAGGTCAATCTTTTAACTCATTAGCTGTAATAGTCTTCTGGAAACATTTATTGCTGCCTACTTGTTTTTCCCCACTGGGGACAAGGGAATGACAGCACAGTGTCAGAGTCCAAAAGAAAGTCAGTTTTTTGCCTCTTAGATGTTGTTGTGATGGAGGTTACATTATAGTAATAATTTTGTGCTTTCTAATTTTCAAGAGAATAAATGGGGGCAATAAAGAAATGACTAGCTTCAAGTATCAGCTGAGGTGGAGCTTGAAAGACCTATTCATGGGAACTGTCACATTTGGAGTACTTTCTCATTGTTTGCATTCACAGCATGCAAAACTGGACCTGTCTACATCCTTAAAAACTAGCATGACTTCCCTAATGCTAGAAGAGGAAGCAAGAACAGAAGACACTAATGCTGTCAAAACCAGAAGGAGCCTTTGAGAATAGATTGAGCAAACTGGTTAAGAAAACACTTTAGGGCAGAGGTGTAGCTTTGTGAAGTACTTTTCAGTCTCGTTGTTCCTGGAAATAATCAGTTCAAAGCAGAGATGTTGTAAGCCTGTTTCTAAGGGGCACTGACATTCATTGCAATTGATCCATTTCTTGTCTCAGTCCTTAAGAGTGAGAGTACTTGGTGCTATAAGTGCTGTGCTGTCAGCCACTACGTGGCTATGTAAAGAGATGGAATCACACTGAAATATTTTCTACTGAAAGAAAGGGGGAGGTCACAATCTAAAGAATTTGGAGTGTAGTCCTGAAGTCCTCTATGATCAGGAGAGTCTCTTCACTGACTTCAGACATCTCAAGACCATGTTTTTGTAACAAAAATGTCATAATTGACTGAAAAATACTGTCGTTGACAATAGACATGAAAAAGTCATTAAGTTACCGTAATGCTCTTGATTAGAACATTGTTAACAGAGAGTTAAACTCTTCTGTTTGTTCATAAATTAATTCATTCATAATTTGTTAAGCTTTATTTTTCAATAACAGTGAAACTTGTTGCTAGTCTTAATTCTTCAAGTCCTATCCTGCACATTGTCCAAGCTTCTGCTGAAAGCATCTTAGAGTGACTGGCTCCACTGCCACAGGCAATGGCATTTTTCAGGTAGCCAAAATCCACTCTCTGTACTCTGACCTTCCAGGCTTGTGCATAGCTCTTCCAGGGTTTATTGTTGCACACAGAAATAAAAACGTGCCAGGACTATGAGAAAAGAGGTGTGAGGAGTGGAATTTACTCGTAATAATGAGAGTGGTGTATGTCTTCAAAACTGGATTGTCATTTAATGGATGCTAAGTATTTATTGAAGAAGTATTGTAACAAGCAGTCCTGTTTTCCTTGGCCTGCAATTTTCTAAGGGCCTAGGGCATAACTATCATTAGGTAGTTTAAAAAATGCATTGCAGTAAAGCAACAGCTTTTTTACATGCTGCCACAGAACTGTACTGGGAGAGAGCAACATCAACTTGAGTTTCTTGAGCTGTCTGGCTTCTTTTATTGCAATTAAGACATGTATTAGAAAACTAATACCCTACCACACTATCTAAATGATGCACAGAATAGTAAGGAAATGCCTTACTTGCATGTTTTCTCATGAAGCTTTGACTCTCCCACCTCTCCTCCTAAAGGAAGTGACCATGACAGTAGTTAAAAAAATATCAATAGTCCTCAAAGTAGTGTTCCCAAGGAAAACATGGGATGCTCAGGAAGAGCCCCAGAAAAACATTCCAGCCTCTCTGGCAGCAGCATAGCAAAGTGCCTCTGCTTGCCTTTGTTGTGGCATCGTCCTGCCAGAGCTGGTTGCTCACTATGGGGAGGTGGGGGCTGAGGAATGGGGTGGTTTACCTGCTGAAGTCCTGCATGAATTGTAGCAGCAAGGGTGGGAGAGTGTCCTCATCCCTCTGCTCTGCCCCTGAGCTCTGTGACTACATGAGGGGCCTCAGTTGGGTCCTGCTCTCACCTCAGCCGGGTTCTGTGGGCAGCATCTATCTCCTTTTCAGCGGGACTGTCCCCAGGGGCTGCAGAGGAGTCACTCAATGTCACTGTGCAGCACACAGCTAATTAGCCCACAAGAAGCAAATTAGCTTATCACACAGGAAAGAGCATTTTAATCGCAAAAAGGCAAAGTTGCTGTTTCTGTTTCCCAAAGAGAATAATTGTCATTTTAAAAGGATGTCATAAAATCTATTTTAAAACACTGCAGGATATAAAATATGGTGCCCTACAATCTAAGCTGTTCCTAAACAGAGAAAAAAAATCTAAGTGTAAATAGCTTTCGATCATAGTACTGTTGCTTCCCACAGTCTCATAATGAGTTTTATGATAGAGTGCTTTTAATAAAACCTGTCTAGATACTGAGATACACTTACACAGGTAGGCATCTTAAGGTGGAAAATGATTTGCTTATGGTTTTGAGGAAGAGCTCAAAGAGAAACCTATGAATGCTTGTAGGACCAGAAAGCAAATCAAAGGAACCTGAATTCTAACACATCTGAGCCAATTTGTGATTCTCAGCCATACTATTAGTGTTTGAAGGGCTTTAAATGGAGAAGTCAGAGTAGTATTCTATACTATTGTGCCGCTGATAAAAGAGGAAATTGCAAGTGCCACATTTAGTCTAAAGGAAACCGATTTATGACATCTAGTGGACAAGATGAAAATTCCTTACCCTGCTCTTCATTCTTCCTAGTCATATGTTGACGTACACCCCCTCTCTTTTTTTGTGGGTTTTTTTTTCATGTCTTGCCTACCTCTTGTGATAAAATGTTATGTGAAAATTGCATTAGTCTCGTGAATGTTGTGTGCCTGAGGGGACTGTGTGGGACAAAAGACAGCTGCTTCTTTTCCTACTGCAAATTATTTGAAATCTGATTTACCCTGAACAAATTGTGTCAGGCTGGAAATCCATTGCAACCCCCCTGTGAGCAGCAGGGTAGCAGTGCCTGTGGCCAATCTGCATATCTAGTAGAGTTTTTTCTTTGCTCGGTGCTCTTTAAAAGCAATACTGGGTTTGACTAACCCCTAAATCAAAGTGCATTAATGTCAAATTGCTCAAGCGTGTAATGGCTGGCTGAGCCTGTCCTGGCAAGCTCTGATATCATGGTAGCTCTCAGCAGCTGCTCCTGACACCACCAATTATTACTGGTGTTATTAATCGTGCCTACGCACTTCAAACAGCTCCCAGCCCTGTAGCTGAGCACCTTGTCAGTCAGAGAGCTAAGCTTAGCCTTAATCAGCCCCACCTTCCCTTCCTCTCCACAATTATTCTCTGTTGTACCTGTGCTGGCTCCCTGGTCTCTGGGAAACTGGGCCCCCTCAGAGGTTTCGAAGGTGAGTACTCCAACTGGAAGTCCAAGTCTCAAGCTGTTTGCAGGCATGAGAGTATCGTAGAATCATTGCAGCTGGAGAAGATCATCAAGTCCAACCACTCACCTCACACCACCAAGCCCACAACTAAACCATGTCCCTCAACACCTCAGCTACATGGCTTTTCAACACCTCCAGGGATGGTGACTCCACTACTTCTCTAGGCAGCCTGTTACAGTGCTTGACAACCTTCTCAATTAAAAAGTTCTTCCTAATCTCCAATCTAAACCTCCCCTGGCACAACTTGAGGCCATTTCCTCTTGTCCTGTTATTCATCACTTAGGAGAAGAGATCAACACCCACCTTAGTACAGTCTCCTTTCAAATAGTTGTAGAGAGTGATCATGTCTCCCCTTAGCCCCCTCTTCTCCAGGCTGAACACCACCAGTTTCCTCAGCTGCTCCAGACCCTTCACTAGCTTCGTTGCTCAGCTCTGGACACATTCCAGCACCTCAGTGTCTTTCTTGTAGTGAGAGGCCCAGAACTGAACACAGTACTTGAGGTGAGGCCTCAACAGCGCGAAGTACAGGGGAAAATTATTAGAAATTAGAAATGAACACCTAGGAAACCAGTTTTCTACTTTTTTGTTCTCTACTGCACATTACTTCACTGTAGCAGGGAGGCTCTGAGGAGCTGTGTCTCCAGGACTCCTGTCCCACATGCTCAATACTGACCTGACTTGCTCATCTCCTTGCCTCTTGTCATCGGAGGGGACCTGCTAGCTCTGGATCCCATTTTCAGCTCTTTGGGATGCATCTGGAGGAGAGATAAATGTAATTTCTCTTTAGGATTCTCCCATTAATCTCCCATGGATGTGATACATAAATTTCAGATAAGGGTGGGGATCAGTCATTGCCAAATGCTGTGGACATAATCATTTCACTGTGCAGCTGCACTCCACTCACCTTTGCTTAGTATGTCTGCCTTATCCTAGAGAGAACAGCAGTGTAGCACTCTGCCTTCACCAACAGTTCGATCCGTTTTTACCTTAGGACTGAAGGAGGAGTTTCTAAAGGTGCCACCGTTGGTGTTCTCCTGGATCTGAACAAGCACAACCTCACCTTTTACATAAATGGGCAACAGCAAGGGCCTCCAGCATTTGAAAACGTTGAGGGTGTCTTCATGCCTGCATTGAGCCTCAATCGAAACGTCCAGGTAAGTCTTCTGCAGTTCGGTCCCACTCATCCTTCTCCTCTGCAGGAGAATGTACACTCCTGGCCATTGCTGCTAGGGCTGATAGTGTCATCTGTAGGTGGTCAGTATGTACAGGGGCTGTTTCCTTCTCAGACTGACACCTGGGTTGCTAACACTGCTTGGAAACCTGCATTTGACTTTCTGCTTTGCTTTACAGATGTGAAAACTAATGCTGTAAAAAACGAGTAAAAGTACCTGCACACGCTAATTTCTATGCTTGTTTTACTGCAGCAGTGCTAAGCCTTCCTCTGCCAGTTTGACCAAATATCCTGATTCCTCTTAGATCCTATGTTTGGAGCTCAAGTCCCACAGCCATTCCCCTGTCATTTACTTGCTCTTGGCCCTCACAAATGCTCTCTGCTGAGGATGTCCCAGTTTTGAATCTATGTGTTATTTCTTCTTTGTGCAGGTGACCCTGCACACAGGACTGGAGGTGCCACAATGTGTAAAACAACCCAAGCTGCCCAACAACTAGTGAAGCCTCAGCCCAACTCCGTGCTGGATTTTGTAAGCTTTCTCAGTGTGATTTGGCACTTTGCATTAAGTCAGTATAAAAACCATTCTCTTCCCTGACTGAAAACATTGTACAGCATGTTGCTCACCCAATAATCTGCTGGTTACAGCTAGCCCACTCCATTTTTAACAGCCATAGCAAGCATACCCACTGAACTGACACTCAGTTGCAGATGGGTATCTGAACATATCTACACTGCACTGAATATATATGTACACACGTGCACACACACACACACACAGACATTTATAAAGCAAAAGGTGAAATGAGTGTATTTTCTTGCTCATGGCTGGATTTGTGCTTAAAGGATATTAGAGATGCTGGGAAAAAGAAAAAAAAAAAAAGGTAAGATTAATACTGAGAGACAATGGCTGTTGGTGCACTTTAACCAGTAGCTGGATTCCCTTGCCACTTGAAGTCCTTAAATCAAGAAAGCATATGTTTAGACAGATGAAGTGGAAGCTGTGTGCTCAAGAATCCTGGTTGTTCATTACATTCTGGGGCTCAAATGAGTATTAATTATTCCTTCTGGCTCTAGACTGCAGTAAACTCTGGGATAATGTCTCCCTATAATTGAGTGACTGAACTTATCTCGTTGTCTTTAATGGGAATAAGGTTAGTTTACAAACACTGCCATCACAGAATTACAGAATCTCAAGGTTTGGAAGGGACCTTGAAAGATTATTTCATCCAACCTCCCTGCCACAGCAGGACCACCTAGAGGTAGGTAACACAGGAACTTGTCCAGGTGGGTTTTGATTTAACAGTTGCACACACTTTATCTAACACCTGGTACAAGCAGAATTCAGATACAAAAAACCAGAAAGAAAAATACCCATGCATTTTAGCATTTGTTATTTAGGTGTGATTGTGTAGACTATCACATACAGAAGATCTGGTTGTGGTTATCAAGCACACTTCTCAAGTAAATGGTGCAGGGGAGAACTGGATTAACAAGAGATTTGTTTAAATATGGCATGGGAAAAGTATCCCATGTAGAGAAATGCTGCTTTCCTGCCTTGATCCTGATAAGCCCTGGGCAGCTGTAGTTCCAATGTAGCTTTGAAATCAGAAGCCTTAATTTTCTATTAGATTAGTGTGAGCTCATTAATGTCTTGATCCTAATGATGCACTTGAGCAAGAGAGATTCATAGCATTAATGTGAAATCCATCCCTCTGAATTTTTGTGGATTGGGATATAAACCTTTTGCAAGACGTACCTATGTCTGGCATCTCCCATGAAAACAAGCAGCTGTTTCAGGTGCTGCCCCTGACAACTGGAGTTTGACTGATGAGGAACTTTTCCCACAGTTGTGGCACTGTCACCTGTGTGCTATTGTCAGAAAATACATTGATTTGTGTGTGCTTTTTTTCCTCTGAAGCCAGTTAATGGATGCAAGTGTGTGTGTGTATAGCAACAATGCATTAGGACAGGATGCAGCAGTCTGTGTGAGCCCATGACATCATGGACTCTGTCACTCTAATCCTACATAAGTGTGGTGCTACCAAACAAGAAAAGCATAAATTCTGAAGTCCCATCAATGTACTATTTCCTTAAGTCCTGCTGCCTATACAAATTTCCCTCTCCAAGCATACATATACGCACACACATATTGTTATCAGACATGTAATTTATTAAACATGAAAATGAATATTCTAACAAAAATCCAGTTTCCTGCCTTGCATTAAACCACAGCCACAGGACAGCCTGCCAGTCTCAAGGCATCCTGCTGCAGGTCAGCTTCTGGTCTCTGGCCAGAGCACATCACTCAGGTAGTGCTGAGCCACGGCCAGGCTTCGCTGTGGCATAGCGGCCAGGACCTGGGGTTGTCTCACCTCACAGCCATTGTGGGGAGTGGGAGATAGCCCAGAATGAAACAGTCCTGCGATACTGCACAGACAAAAAGCAGTTTGCCATCAAGCTGCCTTTAACCAAGCAAGCATCCTGTAGCCCACCTCTCCTGCAGAGCAGCAGCAACGCACCTTCAGTGACATCAAGACTGAAATAGAAAACAAAACCGACGGGAAAACATAAACTTTGAAGTGGGAAAGCAACGGTACTTCCTTCAAAGTCTGGAATGGGTTCTATCAGTAAACTTGTAGACATTGGAATAACTGTGCTACGCTCATCTTGGTTTCTTAAGAGACCAACTGTGTTGTAATTTCTGGTTTCATTTAATTCTGTATGAACTCATGCGGGATTTTCAAATTAGTGGGTCTATTTTAACCTACCTCAGCTAGAATGCTATCAGACCCTGAATTTCCTCTTGAGTGTGCTCTTCTACGAGCCCAACAGTTGTAATCACATCATTGGCTTTGAGCATTGTCAGTCAGAGCAGTGTATGGGAATACTGTACATAAGTTGCACATAAGTTTTTTATATTGGGAAACATCCCACGATAATTTTAATACAGAAGGCACTCCACTTTCACTTGTATTAAAAAACAAAGGGACACTGTTTGTTTTGGGACTGAACCTTTGTCTTTATTCCTCACTTCAGTGAAGGAAACCCAAATGAATTTACAACTTTCCAATCTTCAACCATTGCCTGATGTTTAAGATTAATTCTGAATGGGTTTTAGAAGTGTTTGCTGTACTCAGTTTTGGTTTTTATAGTTCCTTTGGTATCGGTTCCTGGTGTGTTATATCTTGGGGAGAACACAGTGAGTGATACAGGTTACTAATTCCTAATGGGAATATGGACAGTTTGTAGGGACATGCTTCAGAGCTGTAGAGATGCTCATTTGTTATCTTCTACACATTCTAACGTTCATAAAAGTAGGGTACAGACTAGTTACCGTTACAGTCTCCCTTTACCCTAGAATAAATGCTAATAAAGTAAAATAAATACAGTTAGAAGTAGGTAATCTGCATTAGTAAGAGTACTTTAGCCTAGGTCAATATCTAAACAAAGGGGTTGTATGTGTTGGTTGTGTATGCATTCAAAGACTTGGGTTTGGCACAGCCCATAGCAATAAACCGATTACCCCAATGAAGTGTAATCCCATCACTACAGATGGATACATTCGGGTAGTTTGATTAACAAAAATAATGCTTAAGTAGTTAGAATTATGCTAAGAAACTAATTACTCCACACATTAATATTTATACAGAGCATCCAGATGGCAGTGGCCATCTCAACATAGGCAGAGCAGGACTTTCCCTTTGCATAACGGCATCAGGTGGGAAGAAGGGCACTTCCACCTCTCTGCTCCAGCTGGAGGTAGTTTGCTTCTCTGCAGGTAACTCCCCCCGAAGTCTGTCTTGTTATAAACCCAGCAGTTTGTATGTTTTTCATCTAGAGCATCTCTTAATGCCAGTTTTTTTTTTCCTCTTAGTCTCGTCTTTAGGAGGGAATCTGCCTGTAGTACTGTAGTCCTTGCAAAAAAATATTGTTGCTGTCTGTCCAGAGAGAACCCAGGGATCTGAAGAATAGCATAGATACCCAAGGAGACCACTTTGGACGCTCTTGCTTCCTTGTGATTCTTTGAGGGATTTATGTAGCTCTCAGGGACTCCAAGCTCCTCCAGCTCCTGGATCTGCACAGAGCTGCCTTTCATGGGACTCTTCTGCTCTGGAGCCCAGGGTGCTCCTTAGAAGCAGGAGAGCAGAGCCTTTTGCACTGGGATGAATCACATCCCCTACGGTACAGAGCCCACACAAGGTAGTTGTAAAATTGATTTAATGTTTAAAAAAAACCCAAACCCACAAACAAACGAGCCCTCCTCAAATAAAAATAATAAAGCATGACTTCTGCATGCACCAATTTGGAACCTCTGCACAGCCACTAAATAAATACAAGAGACAAACTTTCTGTCCTGCAGAGCAACCAGGGACTCTTAGTTTTCATCTGCCCCTGTGAACCCAACCTCAGCCTTTGTGAGGCTGAGCTTTTTTCTGCTTCTTTCCTCTGCAAGTTTCCCACTTAAGTTTAGCCGAAACAAACAGAAGTGTGCCATCAGCATTGCCAGACTTCCCATTGTGTGGGAACTCATGAAAAAGAGTTCACAAGATCGTCTTTTACTAAGACTCAATACGAGCACAGGCCTCGTTGACAATCCCTTCCTACTTCTGCTGTGGAAAGGTATGTGTTACAAACGTCAGTGAGAACAGGAGCAAACTGTGATGGATCATCAATTTGGAAAGCAATCTGGCTTCTAAAAACACAGGAGAGAGGCAGACAGCATTGTCACTTCCTATATTTGCCTATTTAGTTAAGATACGTAGAGGAAAATATATAGGGACTGAACAAAAGAAGTAAAATGTTAAAAAGCACGAACTTACATATGTACCAGAGTTTAAGAGGAAAAGAATTAAATGTAGTTTATTATATGCATAACGTTTCATTGTGTTGTAAATAATGCCATGATAGTGTATTGCCATAGTTTGTTCTTGGCTGGTGGTAAGAGTTCTGTCATAGTGCTGTGTAAGCTTTTATTTGTATTTTGTTAGGTTTTTTCCGAAGCGTAGTTAGTAAAGGTAGCAGAGAGCAGACAATACTCTGGTTTCCAAGCTGTTCTAGAGCAGGAAGAAATGTGAGATGCAGCTTTTTGTTTTTCTTTCTTACATAATATTTCTTAAACAAGGTAAGAGAGAGGTGAGATCCAGGCTAAGTTGCCACTACCACTGTATGTAAAACACTGTGTTTGCAGCTGCCAACAGAGGTGTTGCACTTTTGGACCACAATTCAATCACCTGTTCTGTGAGAAAAGAATGCAAAGTACCAACAACCTGGTCATTGCAGCTCTCCGGTACATCCTTTGCTCACAGAAAGATGAAGAAAGAGAATTGTTAGACCTAATCTCAGGCCTCACCAGCTTTGCTGTATTCAGTTTAAATAGCAAAGTCAAGAATTTGACTTTGAACCAGGCAAGAGAATATGCAAACCCCAAACATCTTGGCTACACCAGCTTTGGAAGGGAGGTTACAGTTTTGAGTCCTTCAACAGGTTACGGTAACAAATCTACCACATTGCGAATGTAAAAAGCACTTGTCACTGAAAATTACCAAACAAAGATGGAGAGTCTTTCTCTTCGTTATTATTTTTAGTGTTTGGTTTGTGGTTTTTTGTTTTTTTTTTTTTTTAAAAAAAAGGCTGCTTCTGGTTTTTACTGACAACATTTCTGGCAATTCCTCTGCCCAGCACTACTGAAATCTGCATAGACACACCCACTGCATTGGCAGCCTGAAAGCACATAAAGAAGACACACTTGGTCTTCTCATGTGCAGAAGCCACAGGATGCATGGGGCTTCTGCATCTTTGCACACTAGAGGAGACAGAAGTGTGTTTTGCTGACAGAGGCACATAGCAGCACTTTCCCTTTCTGTTACATTTGTTATTGCAAACAGATCCAAGCAGAATTAATTGCAAGGTGATTTTTTTAAGCTAATTGGAGGAGTTCTAACATTTATCTGGTGAGGCAGTAGATAGAAATATTCCTGGATCCCGACTGCATTCCTTCATCCTCCACCTCCCTTAAATGTTGTCAATAAAAACACTAACCTTTCTAGGTAGCATGATGAGAAGACATTCTGTGATGAAAATTAAAAATAAATGCATGAGGTAAACCTGCTGTTATTACTGATTGTTATATGAAGCATGAATAACACTAATTTAAATGTTGGCAACCAAAAAAGTGCAAAGGAATACGATAACGGCGTTCACTTCTGGTTAAATGAAAGAAGAAAAGTTGTTTCTGTGTTTTCTTCTTAACCATTTTTTTTCCCCCACTTTATTGCCATTTCCCATAGCTTAAATGAATTCGGAGCTGGTGAAATATACATCTCTGCTGTATGTGTCTGTCACCAGATCAAGAGGAAAATACAAACCTTTTATAATTTTGTACCTGTAGCAAACGTTTGTATTTTTTGAATTGGAAACAAACTGCTTTTTGTCTTTTGGTCTGACTAAACTTTTGTGTATTGTTATTATTGCCACCCTTTTGGAAAACCTGACATATAAGTTTATGTTTTTTTACAGTTTCTAAATAAATTCTTAAAACATTGCCAACAAATTCAGCATCAGTGCCCTACTTGTGAATTATTCTTTTAAAATATTATGTCCTATTATGCAAATGATGCACTGGCACAGGATGCACACCTAACTGTCACTGATGCTTGCTTTGTTACTACAGTCAAGATTAATCCAGTAACTGGAGAAAGCCAAGAGTCCTTCCTCAGAGCAATCATCTGCACCTCGACTTCAGACATACCCTGGATCAGTAGCATGAAATCCTTCTTTCTCAACACCACTTGGTTAGCTCTGGCTCATGTGGGTTGTAGACTTCCTGAGGACATGTGATTTAGTCCCAACCCATTGTAGAGAGCGAGTCTTTTCCCAGTCTCCACAAATTTCTGACAGTAGAGTAAGCAGAGACTGGAAATAACTGGCACCAGTAAGATCTGACTGGGGAAGTGTAAAAGTCAGACAGGGCAGAAAGTGTTGTCAGAGCAGAAAATAAATTCTTAGGTGTGATAGCTTTAAAAGATGTATCATCTTGGAGCTGCACACCTCTATCAAGCAGATGCCCTGTGAGGGACTGTGCAATGCTACAGAGTCAGCATACTCAATCCCCGCAAAAAGACACTCATTGAAGCTGTGCAATCTTCACAAATGTCTCTTAATCAAGCAGAATAAAGCATGCTGACACACTAACTTCAATGCCAAGGTAACAAATAGAAACCCACTGAAAACTGTCAGGAGAAAGTACAGACAAAAGCCTATCATAGAATTATTTTGGTGGAAGAGACCTTTAAGATCAAGTCCAACCACTCACCTCACGCTGTCAAGCCCACGACTAAACCATGTCCCTCAGCACCTCAGATACAAGGCTTTTTAAATATCTCTGGGGATGGTGACTCCACCACCTCCCTGAGCAGCCTGTTCCAGTGCTTGACAACCCTCTCAGTGAAAAAAGTTCTCCCCAGAGAACAGCACAGACACATAATCTATCATGACCTTTGTTTTTTCTTTCTTTCTGCAATAGACAACAACTTGGTGTCAACTCCTTCACATCAAAGGGTTTGACTGGAAGGAAAGATATGCTGTTTTAGCATATGGGGAAATGGGAAATAAAGGTAGCTGTCATAGAAATGGCACACAAAACAGAGCAGATGAGGAGAAACCCTTGCATTCTTCCTTTATCCCTCGTTCCTCTATTTGACTGCAAGCAGAGGGCAAAATAAGATGGTCCCTGCTTTCCCTTGCCCATCATCACTCAGTTATTTGGTCAACGCTGGCTTTCGTGTATCAATACGTGCTCCAAAAGCAACACAGCTTGTTGCCTGAGCATACACTTGCATACTCTGTTAATTAATGACATACACCAGTCCAGAGAATCACTAGGTGCATAACAGGTTCTCAACAGATGACAAATCTCAGTAACTAAACAGGACTGAAGGTGCCATGTTTACCTGAGAACAGCATCCTGCAAGGATGCAGCATGGTCAATCAGCTCAAATCACCTTGGAGATTTGATACAAAAAAGCAACCTATCTTCACATAACAGAAATCTCTCATAATGCATACACACCAGTGTTAAATAAGTGAGGAAATGCAACATTTTGAATCAGCTTTTATTTTTAGGTTGCTTTTTCCCCCCCTGTTCCACTGTAAGCTCAGCATTCCAGTTTTCAAACTTTTTATAAGAACTCAATGTTTTTCAACTCATCTTTAACATAGCGTACAAGATTGAGACCAGGACTGCAAAATTAGACACTCCATTCTGACCTCAATATCTTTTGGAAGTAGAAATCCTTTACATTACCAAAGCTGATTGAGGACATAGACTCCCACGATGCATTATGCCCAAGTCAGCTGAACGAAACTTTTACGTAGAAGTGAGCATGGAAAAACCCGAGCTCAAGGATTAACCAGGAATTAAAAGATACAGGTTGTCTCACAACATCCAAAACCCATCTGTTGCCGCAACAAGTCTTGATGCTCTGTACTCAATTCTGCTTAGTGATTACACCTTCACATGCCATTGTTATTTGACATTTCTCAAAGTCTGTAAGCAGATAAGATGTTTAATTCCAGTTTGAATCTGCAACCAATACTGGATAAGAAGAAATCAAATTACACAATTATGAAATGTGATAACAGTATTTAACAATCAAACTCTGCACACTCCTCCTCTTCTCACATGGCTCCAGAAACACTCCCTTCTGTCTCTTATCCCTCTTATCCTCTCTCTGTTCTGGCATGGCACTTAATCAGGACCAGGAAGTAAGGTGGAAGGTGTGGGGGAAGGGGTGCACCAGAAAGCATTCTCTCTCCATAGCGTGATTCTCCCTATCCTGTGAGGGCCTCTGATACTGCTGTCTGGGAGAGGAGTGTGCTACTGATCTTGTTGCAAGCTGCAAACTGCCACAGACCTCGCTGCTGGCTGAGGGTTAGAGATCACCTTGCTCGGACTCCCAGGTGCTTTGCTTCCCCAGCTCTCAGGGGTATGCTGAATTTTACAATACACCTAGAAGTTTATCTACCAAGGGCTGTTTTCCTTCTCTTATCCCCCTGCTTCACTGCCAAAAGAGTACAAACAAGTTCCAGGTAATCTTATATATAAACAACACAGCATGAACCTTTTCCTCTGTCACCTAACAGTTAGCTTTATTTTTGCGTCTCCCTAAAATCTTCAAGTTTCTTTAGCTTAAGGTAGAATGGAGAAGACATTTGGGGAGGTTACTAATCACTGTCATTTATAATGAAAACACAACCTTAAAAACAACAGCAACAAACAGGTATTAAGCTATAGAGGACAAACTTTTTCTTTCAGAAACACCCAAACTGCTCAAGTCCAAATAGCACCAAAACTTCAGTTCTGAGAAAGATTTCATAGAAAAGCCTTATTAGGCACAGGAACACTGATCGAAACAAACACAAGCTACCCCATGGCTTCTGGTTGTTCACGGCCATCTATTATTCATTTTTCTCAGTTTTGAATGGTTTTGTTTTTAAAACCAAACCAAGCAAGCCACCGAACCACTCTTTGAAACGATGCTTCTTTGGAGATCTCTGCAGAGATACACAACCGCAAGGCTGTAACTCTTACCTGGGACTAAAATAAAATCTCATTTCATTCCAGATAGTTTAGAAACGTGAAGAGGTTTTGCTCAACAGGAACACTGTTGTGCAGTTCCACTATCCACTAACAATTCATAAAGATACACAAACAGGTGTATACCTGATAAGTGCTTGAGAATATCTGCTTCAGGTATTACTCAGAGCGAGTAAGGTATTGCTTTTTCCATGTTCCTTCCAGATGAAAGTGAAGAGCTGTACATTTTAATCCATTAATCAATGGATTAAACGGATGTTTTACTTCTAGCCAATAAGCTGATTCTAGACAGTGAAATGCTTCCTTTAGGACATAATGACTAATAAAAATAGCCTGTGTAACGTTTTTAGTAAGAAATCTTATTTTTATTTATAAAATGGTAAATTCTCATATTCTCCTCAGGGCAGAGTGCAATACAGGAAATCCTGCAATAACAAATAAGGTAAAAAACCAGTAGGATATGGTAGGAAGGTGAGAGGCTCTGTAAGCCTGTGTTGGTAGCAACATGAATTCTGCCTCAGGTATATTGTCCATTTCACTTTCTAGCACAAAATCATTTGGGAACTTTAGAGGATTTAATTTTCTTTATGTCACGGCTTTGCAGAATCAAAGTCCCATCTCTGAATTTTCCAACTTGTCCCGCAGGCCAAATGCTAGGCACCGATTTCTTCCTTTTGGCCTTCCTGAAATAGGATGGGGGGGGGGGGGGTGGAAATAAATTAAGAGAAATGACAGAAACTCATGAAAACACTTAATACGGTGAAAAATGTCACCAGTTTTTGCAGTCAGAGTCTCGTACTATGGAGTATAAAATCATAGCAGATAATGAGCTCAGAACATTTATTACCTGCATAGCCATTCAAAATTTGCAGCACATTAGAAAATGATTTCCATTTTAAAAAGTTTAGAAACGCAAAGACTTTTGGATAAAGAAAGATAAAGAGAGAAAGAAGATAAAAAGTACACCTCAGTGAATCTGCTACACTATGATTCAGAATGCTACTTCACCTTTCAAGCCTCTGTATACTGTCGTTTGTTTTGCAGAAATTAATTCTCAGGGCAAATGCAAAGAGTGGCATATCCTGGATTTCCATCCATTTCACCTCTAGCTGCAGCCTTAGACATGCTGGGGCAGAACTGACAAATCTGCAGCTAAGCCGTGTAGCTAAGAAGGTAGATTCAGAGTGGATTTAAGGAATAAATTTTTTACAGTGGAGGTGGCGAGACAATGGAACAGATTGCTCTGAGAAGTGGTAGATACCCCATCCCTGGAAATATTCAAGGTCAGCTTAATGAAGCTCTGAACAACTTGATCTAGTTGAAGATGTCCCTGCTCATTGCTGGAGGGTTGGACTAGATGACTTTTAAAAGTCCCTTCCAACCCAAGCCATTACATGATTCCATAAAGAACTGTTAGCTACAGAGCATTTTGTGACTAAGCTCTTCTGCAGCTGGAGAAGTTCCTTCCACTGCATGACTGCTGGTGTAAGACTGTACATAGTTATTAGGCAGGGGAAGTACACTGGGGAGACTGCAAAAGCAAGTCCATTTTAACCTTATTAAAAATGGCTCACCTCTCCTTCTGTTCTTTCCTGTTCTTCTTAAGAGAATCCCCTTTATGTTCCTGTTTTTAAAGACACATGTTTTAATGGAAAAAGAACAGCTTTGGCTCAACAACCATCTGCACACATAACACAAGGTAGCCTTTCCTTCTGGGAGAAGCAGGGGTTTCGAGCAGGTTGGGAGACCTTCTGACAGGTCAAGTGATACAACGTAATAGCAGTGCCCAGACTCCTTCCTGTCACCTGAGGGAAAGTACAGCCCTCTCCTGACAAGCTGCCCCTGCCACGTGAGAAGGCACAAATCCAGCCACATGAGGAGAGAGAGAGGCTTGCTTCTCAGGCATGTGACAGATCCTTAAGCCTGCCCAAAGATGGACCTGCTACCAGGCAGGTGTGCCTAGTCATACGGGGTTCAACTGTGTCTGCTCATGCACTGGATGCACTTTGACCCACATGACGTGAGAAGCAGGTCCCCTGAAAAAGAAGGTGTCAGGGGAACAGGCTGATATAGAACAATTACCTGCCCCATAGCCTGCTCCCACCTACACGAGATGACTCCATGAGGAGGTAGGAGTAGGCTGAGAGCCAGAAGGGCTGTGCTGGAAGATGGATGCAACACAAACCTCACCCTTGCTTTAAATGAGCAAAGTCTTAAGTGGACTTGTGCTGATACCAAAGCAGCTGAAGATATGCTGCTCCGTATATGCCACAAACTGTATTTAGAGGTCATTTTTTCTCCCTTTTAGAGGTAAGGAAAAAACCCCAACCTGCTGGTTTTGTGCCATTGATCTATCAGCTTCAAAGGATAAGGCAGTGAAACCCACCACAAGAGAAACCCAACTCTGTGCCCTTCATACTGCACACAACCAGCTTGTCCCAACATGACTAGTCCTGCTGGAGCCAGGAACCCACTCCATCGGGAGCAGAGGGGGTCAAGCTTGGGCACTCCTCCTGCACCTGAGGCACTACCTGTCAGGCTCTTGGGATAGCTCTTACGTGCTGCCTTTTTATGTACAAAATTTGGCACAAACCTTTCCTTTGTCATCATCCTTCGCTGATTTTTTCTCTTTCATTTTCTCTTGGTAAGTCTTGTAGTTCATGTGTACCTTTTTGGGGGGCTGCAATAAAGATTGGGAGGGATACCACTGATCAAACAGTCACACTTTTGCATGGACAGTATGTTTCAGGTGATGTCAGCAAAATGTTAGAAATTATTTATTTCCTTCTGGGTGAGAAGAAGGGACTTCAGGATTTTAAGGTAAAGACTGTATAGATAAAGACTGTGTCTCTCTTGGTGGAGACAGTGGAGAGGGATGTTTATGCTCTGTATCAGTCCTACAAGGTTTCCACACACACATTGAGCTAGAAAGAAAACCCATACTATTCCCCATCCCCCCAAAAATACATACAAAATTATAGTTTTCTTTCACACTACTGATGATCAATAAAACTGAAGAGTTTTCTCCATCTTTAACTCACTAGGGAGAACAAAACTTTAAACAGCAAGCCCCTCACTCCAACAATTTAGTTTTGAGTGACCTCAAAGTGTTGTTTTCCACTCCAATCAGTTGTATTTCACCTATACAACATCTCTGATAACACAGCCATTTTCCAAATGGCTACAGAAAATAGACAAGACAGAATAGAAAATGTAAAAGTAAAGATGAAGTGAGACAAGGGTCAGGGCTGGGGATCTTGTGTTTCAAAAAAGTAGTGCCAAACCCCTCCAGCATTTCTTACTGCTTTCCTGCACTGTAACAGCTAGGTGACTGCCCAGCACAAACCAAGTGGCATTACCTTGGCTCCCAGCATGATAGCACGCTCCTGTTCCCACAGGCGTTGATCCTCCTTCTTGTAGCCAGTGATTCCAAACTTGTGCACTTCCAGACGAGCCTGGAATGTTACAGAAAACAGCAAGAGCTTCACAATTTGTCAACCTGCTGTACAACAGTGCTCAACAGACCACAATAAAATCATACTCCCAAAGAAACCCTGGTTAATACCTGAAATCAGTGTGCTATGAAATCACGGAACAGTTAACCACTGTCCATCTAATCTCTGGATGGTGAGGACTGTCAGGGGGACAGTTTTGGCTCCCCTCATTTTATATAAGTCCACACATGGAACAGATCCCCATTTAAAGTGAATCACATGCTATACAGAGTAGAAGAACAAAACATACAACTTGCAGCACCCGATATTTACAGTGTCCTCATTCCTTGTCTGTAGAGCACTTAAACCATTGAGAAACAAAGATGGGCAGATGGTGAAGTGGTTTGACTAGACAGGTACGTATAGTTGACATTATACAAGAACACCTTGGCAGAACCAGTGGTGAATTCATGACCTATTTAAAGTCAGTGGTTAAATCCCCACTGCTCTCAGCAGCACAGAGCTGCATTCAGAATCTCCAGAGAGAGATTTCACTGGATCACAGCACAGCCCCAAGTAGAGATCAGGCATATAAAACAGCTTGCACAGATCTGTAAATGAATCAGTATCTACAAAGGCCAGTGCTAGTTATGTCCATATAAGAACAGATGAGACTAAAAAGACAAATGGAAAAAAAGTCATCTGCTGTTTCTAAAATAAATGTAAATAACCTTTTTTTTTTTCCCTTTCCACATGAGATCAAGAATCCAGGACTAAAAACATGGGCCTGAAAGAGTTATGCTAAACATTTTGGGTACTCACATAGCTTTACACAGCTAACAGCAATCCTCCTCAAATTATCATTGAAAACAATCAGATAGAAAGGTCATAAAGTGGCGACACGCCTCTCTTCACACAAAGCAGTTGACAAACAGCCAGCATGCTCCTCCTCTGGCAAGGCATGCAGCCAAAATTACCTCTTAGGAAATCTTCACCTACAAGAGATGATCTTTTCTGAAAGCATTTCCCATTGGTCCCACTGTACCTTTCCCAAGGACATGAATGCACATACCTGCAGACTGAGTGAGATTAGCTAGGACTTACTTTTTCAAAGTTAAACTCTTGTTCCTTCATGTTTTTCTCTTCATCCATTACTTTGTTCTACAAACAAAATAAAACAGTTCTAATTAATGTAAGAAGCAACACCATTTTTAATGCTGATTGTGATAGCTTTTTGGAAAGCAGAGAAAAGAGTTGTGGAGAGAAAGAGTTGTCTCCAGTAGCACCTTCTTTATTTTATTATTGGGATTTATTAAAGTTCACAGTCTCAACCACATTTTTAATATGTAGGTATTAGAAGGTCTTACTGGAAAGACCTTGCACAACTCATAAGATTCAAGAGCAGCATCTGCTCATCTTTCCCCATTTTCTCTTAGGGCACTATCCCCTCTGGGGACACAGAAGTACTACAGATGTATTGAAACTGAACCTGAAAATGCTTTCAATGCATTTCCTTTTCACATTTCAGAACATGAAATCCCATTGAGTCACAGGTTCAGATGCCAGAGATACATCAGGGGCTTCCCTCTGCATCTACCAAAGCCAAAACCAAACTTCCCTCAACTCTGTAAAAGCTTCCATATAAAAATGTCCTTTTCAACCACCAATAAACTTAGTTATTTTCAGAGCATTTTACTAACAAGCCTAACGTCAGCCTTTTCAGGCACGAAAAAAAAAAAAAAGGCATAAGAAAATAAATATCTAGGGCACTTTTCAAAGGAAAACATGCTGGGAAAAGCACAAAGGCTAATGGATTCAACCGACTGCTTGGTCAGTCTCTTGAACTTCTCAGTTCCAAGCAGTCAAACCCCAGATACCAGTAAGTCTCCCTGAATTCAGGACAGCTGTATGCTGTCCCATTACAGTTTATTTTAAAATTGGGCTTCTGATGTTATGGACATAAGCAGGACTGAAAAAAAAAAACAAAAACAAACAAAAAAAAAAACACAGCCAGAAAAGCTGTAAAATCTGAAAACTAATGAGCTTTGGTGTGGAAAGCAGCTCAACTTTCAGCCAAGCCTATCCAGGTCTTTGCATAGCATGAGGGAATTTAGCACCAACAAACGAAATCAGGAGACCTCAAGCTGTCATGTTTCACACAACATCGATTCTCTGACACATGTTGCTTGTGAACAGCCAAGTGTTGCTGTGATAGGAGAGCTGTGGCACCTCACATCCATACTTTTAGACAAAAACACAAAGCGCACAGGCACACAAGTAGCCAAGAAGCTTTGCTTTATATTTCACTCAATTCTTGCTTCAAGTTATTTTGTTGGTATACATCTACTTCAAATGTAGGACACTATTCCAGAGATCTTCTGAAAATGGAGGACAAAAAAAAGTCTTCAAGCCCAGCCCCTACCTGTGCTTCAGCCTGTCCCTGCCAGCAGCCCTGCTGGAAAGGAGCAGCACTGGACTGGATGCTATCAAGCTGAACACACAGATCATCCAAGGATTCCCTATTTCCAAGCAGCTGTTATTAACGAAAGGCAGGAAAAGCGGCAATGGAGGAGGAATTATGGAAGGTACGTCTCACGATTTACGGTGTCAGACTGAGGAAATAGCGGGGAATAAAAAACAAAACAAAACCAAACAACGGGGACTCCCGATGTGTAGAGGGTTTAACTGTCACCACGAAAGGGCATCCCGGGCCAGCATCTGCTCAATGTCAAGTCTCCGGGGCGGCTTTAACAAACACACCTAACGCTTTAAAGAAGCAGCAAGACAGCTGGCGGTACGGGTGCCGAGCCCCGGGAGCGCGCACCGGGCTACGACGGGGCCGCAGCGAGGGGATCACCCCGGCCCTACCTGCGCACGGCCGGCGGCGGCGGCTGCGGCTGCTGCTGCTGCCGAGGGGCCGGGCCGCCCCTTCCTCTTCCTCCCGCGGAACACTACGACCTCCACGGCCGACGGCGCAGCGGGGGCCGGCGGGGCTGCGGCTGCTGCGGCTGCTGCGGCGCTGCTCAGCTCTGCCCGGAGCTCCCCGAAGAAGTCGCGGGCTGCGCGCCGCCCGGCACTGCCCGCCACCGGCTGCGGTCCCCGGCTCTCCTTCTCCTCCTCCTCCTCCTCCTTCTCCTCCGCCGCCTCTGCGCTCGCCTCGCTGTCCTCCACGGCGGCCCGAGCCCGCGGCTCGTCACCTGCGCGGCGGAACGCATGGCCCCGGTCAGCTACGCGCGGCCGCTGTCGCTCCGCTTCAGAGTGAACACACGCCCCGGCCCCGGCTNGGAGCAGCGCGGCGCCGCCGTTCCCTCTGAAGCGGAGTGACGGTCCTTGGCTCAGCCCCCTCCTCCCTCTTCTCCCTGTTCGCGGAGGGGGGGATTTGCGGGGCTTTCCGGGATTGCGGTGGCGTCGCGCACGGTTTCCCCNAGCTCCCACCCTGCGGCGGCTGCTAGCGAAGGCCCGCGCCTGGCTCCCCACCCGCCCCGTGCCCCGCCAGCGGCCCGCGTCCCCGCGCGCGCGCGCCCACCCAGGTCGTAGAGGGCGCCGAGCACCGCCTCCAGCCGGCGGCACGGCTCCCGGGCGCCCATAGCTGCGGGCGGGCAGGACGGAAGGAAGGAGCGAGCGAACGAGCGAGCTTTGGTCCCCCGCGGCTCCCGNCGGCGCGGGGCCCGCGCGCTGCGGGGCTCGGCAGGGCAGGGGAAGGAGGGGACGAGCTTCCCCCGTGCGCTGCGGCCCTCCCAGGTGCCGGGCAGGCGGCAGGCGGACGCTTCCCCGCACGAGCTCNCCCCAAGATGGCGCCGCCCATCGCGCGGTTCCCCCGCCCTCCCCAGCGCGCCGGGCGGCCGGGACGGCTGGGCGCGGGGCCATGGGAGGCGGCCGCGGGCCTGAGNTGGCTCAGCCCCCTCCTCCCTCTTCTCCCTGTTCGCGGAGGGGGGGATTTGCGGGGCTTTCCGGGATTGCGGTGGCGTCGCGCACGGTTTCCCCGGCGCGGGGCCCGCGCGCTGCGGGGCTCGGCAGGGCAGGGGAAGGAGGGGACGAGCTTCCCCCGTGCGCTGCGGCGCGGGCAGGTGCCGGGCAGGCGGCAGGCGGACGCTTCCCCGCACGAGCTCACCCTCCCCCGCCGCTTCCCCTTCCCGGCTGCGTCCCCCGTGCCCGCGTTTGGAGGAGGGAGGGGGCTGGGGAGGGAGCGAAACAAACGTCTCTTCTGTGCCTCCTTGGCTGTGCGCGGGTATCCCAAGCGCGTGGCGAGCACCCTCGTTTTGTCGCTTTCAGGGGTTGTAGGGAAGCAGAGCGGTTCCAAGTCCCCGCTGTTTCACTTTTGTGCATCACCGGTGCGGCTGTAGGAGTGCGTGGAGCCGACTGCTCTGATGTCGAGGTTTACAACAGCGTGTGTTCTGTGTTCTCTGGCAGTCGTCAGCGGAAGCTGGAACAACAGCTTAGCTGTAACATGTGAAAGCAGTGTTATTCCTCTTTAGTGGTTTTTGGCTCCCTTGGTGCTACTTCAGGACAGGGCGTGAAAGTGGACTGTTGCTATGGAGAGAAATCAGTCGCACCACAAATCTGGAAGTGTCAGGTGAAGAGCAGCGGCAGAGAGGAGACTTTCTGTTTGGCTGCAGCCTTTGCAAAGCTCAGCTCAGCAGAGCCGTGTTGGGGAACAACGGCTACGGCAGCGCAGTGACAGCTGATGTGGCCCCTGGCACCCCAGCTGCCTGCTGGCTCCGTTTTGTCTGGCTTTCACGCAAGTTGCACATTGTAGGATTTAAACCTCGGTAATTGAACATAAATGTTAAAATGTGCTGTGCAATGGCTTGTCACATGCTGGTCTAAGTAGGTGTATAGTCTGAGCCAACTAATATTTTCTGATGCTATTCTGAGCTATCTTTTTTGCTATTACAGAATAAGTTGTTTTTTTTCCTGCTTTATTTTTAGTGAAGGGGGTTGATATGAGGTGTCAAAGGCAACAGATGGCTAATAAAAATTTTTTCCACCCATCTTTAACGTTACTTAGCTCTTGCAAAACACCCAACTAGTTGAAAGCTGTGGAACAAGAACGATTGGAAACTGTAATGCTAAACCATACAGGTTAAAAATCCTCCAAACCAAGAAGATTTAAATTAATTCAGTGCTGGGGTTAATACGTTATCTAGAATTGTTTAACAGTCCCAGGAGAGTTTGTTCCATGGTTACTGTGGGATAATTCTCTAAACTATAGTACTGGAAAGAAAAGTTAGATGCTGTGGTAGTGAAAGGATGATGTCCCAGTTTGACTGTACTGTGTAGGCAAAAGAAAATGAGGAAGTCAAATGTTATTGTAGGTTTTGTGTTCTCTGATAAAATTAAATTGGCTTTCGATACAGTTGAGGCTTTGAAAGATGGTGGGGTTTTTTTGTGGTTCTTAGGTGGAGATACTTCCAATTTGAAACGGGTGTTTTTGGCATTTTGATTTTGCCAGGTTGTCTTGCCGTGGTGAATGGACAGGAGCTAAATGTTTGCTCTTCACTTACTTTAAATGTCAGCTGCTTTGATGATGTTGCTGATGCGGCTGTGGTCAGCTGGCAGTGAAACCCGATTCCCTCTCCCAAGGCTGAAACCCAGCTGCCACTGCTGGACATTTTGCTTAACTGTTCCTAGTGTTGTGCTGTGTGTTTGCCGGCTGGGCTTTCCTCTCAACACCAGAAAAGGTTACCCTAAAAGAGCCTTCGTTATCAGAGTGGTTCTGCAAGGGCTGCATGTAGGAAGAGGAGGCAGAATGGATGAAAGAAATGCCTGTGTAACCCTTCAAGCGGTGCTGTAGAGGAAGACCTGAGCATTTTTATTTTTAGCATTGTTTTCTAATAAATATACTTGGTCATAATCAATACTTTACTATTTGTGTTTCGCAGAGACTTACTCCAGTTGTGTTGCTTGTCTAGTGGCTGTTGCTGCTGTTTTGAAGTTTCAATTCTGGAAAGAATGAGGGGTCATTGATGTGAACTGTAATTACAGGAGATAATGGAGACATCTCTCTGCAGTGGGGGAGATGCCTGCTGACTCAAAGGGAAGAGTTTCATCACTGAGACTTCTGCAACAGGACAGATCCATAGTCAGTTCTCGATGTACCATTTGTTTTTCTGATCAGCAGTGGTGCTGAAGGCTGTGCTCTCATTTTACCTATGTTTGCACCATATTGCATTTTGATCTTCACATGGCTGATAATGTGGGTTTAGGGTTTTGGGTTTTGTTTGTTTTTTGTTTATTCCTGCTTGGCTGTGTTTTATGTACCTTATATCCAAGTCTGGTGAAAACCAGCACAAATCAGCAAGGTTCCAGATGCAACTGAGATTGTAGTAGCAGGGGTTACTTTTTTTTTTAGTGTTGATTGTGTTTTTATAATGTCATAAATGGTGTTGTCTTTATGCAGCTGAGAGAGCTGGAATCAAAGGTCTTTTAGTTAATACCTATCAACCGTGGAGAGGCTGGAGATAGGGCACTTTAGCTTTCAAAGCCCAGGTGTTCTCTCAACTTCTTCCTGTCGGCCAGAATAAAGGAACATGTGACGTAGAGGGATTTGGGAATCTTTGGAGCTGGAAAGGGTTGGGGGTGCTTTGTTGTTTGTTCTTTCATTTCTGTTTTAGTTTCTCTCTGCAGCATTGTTCCAAGCAGATAACACTTGTTCCTGCACTCAAAGTGTGGAGTGCAGACACCATAGAAAGCTAAAAAGAAACCTCAAACATTGCAAAAGTGTTGCATGCCATTGTTTTGGTACTGTAGCCAAGCAGACCACTGAATGGCCTGAGACAGTGTCTCATTCTTTATTTGTATGTTCCCAGCAGAAAGATCTCACGTCAAAGAAAAGAGATGAGTTTGAAGATATCTTGGAGGAAAGAAGATTGTCCAGTGACTTGAGATATGCAATGAAGTGTTACACTCCTGTGATCTACAAAGGACTTTCACCTTGCACGCCAAATGCCATTAAAAGTGCTGTTCTTCAGTCAGAGCAAGTTCAATATGTTATCAAGCAGGTGAGTCTGGACACTGAGCTGTAAGATGAGGCAGACTGAATCCAGGCAAGCTTTGTGTTACAGCAGGGAAAAAAATGATTGGTGCCGACCTTGTCAAACACAATAGCTGTGCTTTGAAAGGTGGTCCAATACATCAGTAACCTGAGAGCTGTACTCTTTTGTCAAGAAAAACAAAAACTGATTTACCATGGAGTAGCCACTAAAGCTTTTAGATAGCTCGTTCATTAAATAGTGTTTTGATTTTGCATATTTGACACTTCACCATCTCACTTGTCCAATGTGCTTGGCTTTTTTTTTCGCCTCCACGTCCTGCAGTGTCCTCACCACAGAGCAGCATTGTGAAAGATGTAGGTGCCCTCCTCCATAGTAGACGTTTCTGTGCTTTGAGGATACCTTGTGAGGATTTTGCAGGCTAGTGATGTGTTTATGAATCAGTCATAAGTGCTACTTTCCCTAAAGTGGGGTTTAAGTTTGACAGAGAATTCTTTGAATTAGAAACACTGTCAAAGATGTGATCATGTTTTCATTTTAAGAGGAAGGACAGCTACTACTTTGCAGTGAGTAAAATATTTTATAGCCAGTCTGGCTTGTGTTTTAAACTGTGTTGAAGCGACTGAAATAAGAGTGTGCTAGTTAGCAGAATAACTGTATTCAATATTCATGAAAAATAATTCTAGACCAATTGAAGTATGTCAGATGTTTTGGTTAGTCCTGAGTGACTGGCTACCACCCAGTTGCCAGATGGGCAACATTACCTATGATATATCAAAACCTGTTACGATGTGACAAACTAAACCACGTCCTACAGAATAGTTTTGTTACCATTAGGAATTGCTAAGTGTGAAATTAAAAAAAAAAAAAAGACTCTTTCGACTTTAGAAACACTCAACCATTTAATGAGGAAAAGAGGATTTAACAGGAAGGCATTTGCATGTTTTCTTCTGAAGTGCCGCTTCTTTGATGGAACATTATTTTCATAGAATCATTTTAGTTGGAAAAGACTTTTAAGATCTTAAGTCCAACTACTAACTTCACACTGCCAAACCCACTGCTAAACCATGTCCCTCAACACCTCAGTTCGTGTGACTTTTCTCCAGGGATGACAACTCCACCACCTCCCTGGGCAGCCCATTCCAGTGCTTGATAACCCTGTCAGTGAAAAAGTTTCTACTAACCTCCAATCTAAACCTCTCCTGGCGCAGCTTGTGACCATTTACTCCTGTCCTGTCATTCATTACTGGAGAGATCAATTTTGATTGATATTTTCTTGGTTGGTGCCAAGTGGTTGTAGGAGGTTGGCAGACCTGCCATTGCAACCTAATGCTCAACTTCGAACTGGAGGTTACTGGAGGAGCTGACTGAGACTACCTCAGGCAGTATACCCAACCCTTTACAATTAGTGTGCCTCCTGTCTGGGCAGAGTTTAATCAGCTTTACTCAGGCATACTAGGATTTGTGCTAGTGATAAATTACTGAGGTTACTCATGTTCAGTATGTGAAACTGTGGTTCTTTATTTGAGTTTGCTATACTTGGCAGGTCTAGTTTTTTGATTCCTGATTTTGGGGAATAAGTGCCTAGCTCTGTAGTAGATGTGCACTTGATTCACACTGGATCAACTCTGTGGTAAGCCTTTTACTGGTGCATGAGAACAGTGTCTCTTCGTTTAGTGGACAACGAGAATAATTTTTTGTCTTCCAAAGAGGGATTGATTTTTCTCAGGCTCAAATGGAAGCAATTTTTGGCTTCTTTTAAGTGGTTAAAATAGTCACTTATAGCTGCATGTGCAAATATGCAGGATGGAGATAAGACGTTTATTGAAGCAATTGAACCAGTAGATAAGATAGGTGGTACATGGTATAGGTGATATATGGAAGTAGATTGGAGGAGGTGAATTTCTCGTGTCACAAAATAGAAATAATTAGTAAGCAGTGCTGACCTCTAAACAGAGCCATGCTGTTTTGGAGGCTTTTTCTTCTGCCATTCCTCATCTTTTCTCCTCATTCCATAATAGTAAACAGCTAACTTTTCAATTAAATACTTCAAGGTTTCAAACAGGAGGCATGACCATTACTTAAGTCTATTTTAAGAAATTTCAACAGGGAACGTGCATAGCAGTAGAAGATCTGCAGAGTTGGTAGCCACAGTGCTTTGTGTGTATTTCAGCTAGCCATTGCCAAAGTAATAAATTACAAAGAAATTAAAGTGTGGTAGGGGTGAGGTTCTTCAGCCAAGTCTTAAAATCAAACTCCAATACACTTAAGAAATGTACATGGTGAATACTTGTGCAAACATTGGTTTTATTTTACTAGTCAGAGATAATGGCACACTGCCTTCTTCAGACCAATAGTACAGGAAACCTTCTTTGAATTTAAATCTCCTCTGAAGATGCTTCAAGTTAAAACATTCAGATGGTGTGGTTGGGGAGTGCTGGATGTGTGTGGGGGATTGTTGCACACCTTCCTCTCCCTGCCATTGACATCTAAGCTTATCCTTGATTTTACACAACTTTACCTTGGCTTTCTTTTGCTGACTGACATCAAACAGGATCTGTATGATTAGATCACCTAAAACAATATCTTGCTGACTGTTGCAGTAGTTCTGCCATAATTGTCATGACCTATAGAATGGTATGAGTGGGCAAGGAGAAGGGGATCAACATCTGATTGCTTGTTCTGTTTTGTTTTGTTTCTCTTTAGTTAGCAAAAGAGATGGGAGAATCACCTGATATTATTCAAGAAGAAGCCACGGAGATCCTGGATGAGATGGGTCATAGCATGCAATTAGGAGCTGTCAGATTTTTTGCCTTTACCCTGAGCAAAATATTTAAACGTCTTTTCCGGAGAGTTTGTGTAAATGAAGAAGGAATGCAGAGCGTGAGTAGTGCTGAGGGGAAAAAACCCCTATATTTCCATAGCAATCACTTGGACCAAGACTCTCATCTCTCTCTGCTCCAAGTAATAAGTAAGAAAAATGCCCTTTAAAGAAAGGCAGAAGAATGGACTTGTGTTTGTTACTGCATTTCTCAATAAAGGGGAGAAAAGACAAATGATTTATCAGTATTTTAGAGGCAAGGAATTTTTGTACATTTTCCAAATACTTCCTGTGGTAAAGAATACTTGCAGTCATATGTCAGTGATTCTGTTAGGTCAGAACTCTGATAGAGTTTTTCTATCTGATGTTATAAATCTAGCTGAACTGGGCTGAAAATTGATTATGTTATGTGGCTGAGTGTGTTGGCTGTTCTGCAAAACCTTTATACAGCTAGGAGTGGTGAGACATTGTGCACCTCTGAGGCAGGGGAAACTTCAAGTTTGTCCCAGTTCCCTGAGGTGCTCTTATCCTCCTGTTTCATTGCAGGATGCTGCTGTTCTGGAGGGTGCAGTGTGTTTCGCTGGAAGACAGCAATGTCAGTCCTGACAGCACCTATTGGGTTCCCCATCACC
Source organism: Urocolius indicus (assembly GCA_013401255.1). Lineage (NCBI taxonomy): Eukaryota > Metazoa > Chordata > Aves > Coliiformes > Coliidae > Urocolius > Urocolius indicus. The sequence continues at coordinate 182,913 of WBNH01011629.1, read as the reverse complement.
ATCCAAAGGGAATTTGAACTAGACTGTCACATAATAAGGTGACCCTGACTTTTGAGTCCTGTGGGGCTTATGAGCCACAGGTTGCTAGTCTGGAAACTACTGGTCAAAATTTTCCAATAATTCCATCCTTAAAAATGTATAGAGTACAGAGACAGAGAAACCACCCTCAAACAAATTAGCTTCTGTTTGCTTTTAGCATTGTGAAGGTCTGTGTTTGCGAACTTCAACAGTCAGTCTGTAAATATTGGAACAACGTTGTTTGCTCTGTTTTTTGTTTCAGTTGCAACGTGCCATTCAAGAGCATCCAGTTGTATTGCTGCCCAGCCACCGAAGCTACGTAGACTTCTTGATGCTGTCTTACTTGCTATATACGTATGACTTGGCTTTGCCTGTCATTGCTGCAGGAATAGGCAAGTATGTTCGTTTAACAGTGTCTTCAGGATTCAGAGAATCAATAACAAGAAATCTGGTAGCTGCTGCTGTAAGTGGTGGTGTTTAACTTCTGTTCCAAATATGTCTTGTTAAAACTTTATTGGGTGAGACATGTACAGCATCTGAAAGCTTTTCATCAGGGCCAAGTCCAGTCAAAAGTGGTTTATTTCATGGCCCAGAAGTACCCCACCTGTAGACCCAAGGCTGAGGATGATGTGAAGAAGAACTCCATATTGGTTTTTTTGGCCTGTGAACAGGCAAAACCTTGCCCAAGAGCTACTGTGTGTGCAGAACCTTTTGTGATACCTCATACAGTTTCAAGTGCAGTGGTGATAACCACATAGGAAGTGCCAGCCACCTCGTGCTTGTCAATGGTAAGAGTTGATTCCCTTGAAGCATTGGCAAAACTCGGTTATGTGAAATTCTGAGAGCAGAGCTGGCTGGGAAATGAAATTTGCCATCAGAGGTCATCATTTTGGCCATACTTAATTCTAAAGCCAGTATATTTGTGGGAAACAATTCTCAAAGGCTTGAACAGTAACTGTCTTCCAAGTTAATGTGCTTTTTGACAATCCAGACTGTGGCAACACTTAACTGAGAAACCTGACTTTGGAATTCTTGAGTGTCAACCAGGTCTTCTAAACAGGCAGACAACAGCCTTGGGTCTGGTGCAGCACTGTAGTGTGCACAGGCAAGCTAGCAAAGATCTGGGAACCTAGACTGTAGTGGCCTATTCTTCCAATCAAGAGGTTGGGAAGATCAGTAGAAAATAAGCAGAAACTGGAAGCATAGGCTTTGCTAGGAAAGATGAGATTCTGCTGGGCTTTGAGTTAGTGGTGTCTTGCCTCTGAGTGATGCAGGTTAGATTCTGGTGAATTCAGAAGTTGATGTCTCATGGCTGCTTGGATCAAGGTGTGGCAGCTGCTTACCTGTCGTGTATAGTCCAGAATTTGCTCACATGCTGTCATAATATTGGAGTAGTCCTTCGCTGACTTTTGGACTACAGCCTTTTTGAGTTTTGGGACTCAAAACAGTATCTTAAAATACCATTAGTTTAGCTTAGAGGGATTTATTTGGTGATTAACATTTTTTAAAGTGTTTTGGGTTAAAAATTCTTCAGAATTAGGGGCTTGCAGCTTGATTATAATGGTGCATTTGTGTATTATTTTAAACACCTCTGAAGAAAACAGAGTTCTCTATGGTAGTAGTTGCATTTAATGCATATTGTGTTGAGGTTCACAAGATGTGATTTACAAACTCACTTTCGAAGTGGTATTTGTGCTGAGTGGAGAGATATTATTCCCCATAGGGGATAAATGCCTCTGTTTTGTTAGTTATGACTTGTCTTCAAGTAGCATATGGATAGATGTTTGGATACTGCCTGAGGAGAGAGGGTAAATGATTGCCAGTAACACTGAGTACATACTCAGGTTTGTGTTTCTGTCTAGGGCCTTGGGTGCTAATCAGATTAGAGGTGCAGAGGTGGTGTGGGCTTGAGGTTCACGAAAGAATGCATTTCATCCCAGTTTGTGGGGTGGCAGTGTGTGTGGCCAGGCAGCCAGCATCCAGGCTGGGAGATGACGTAGCAGGATGGTGGAGGGGGATAGAGTCTATGTCGTGGTGAGAAGGAAGGTAGTGGGAGAGAAGGGAAAAAGGTGGACCTCTGCATGTGGGAAGCTCTGTTGCTGCCCAGGGACCTGCAGCCAATTTGTTTTTATCTGTTTTTTTTTCTCTTTCACATGCACATATGTGTGTGACATACATGACAATTTCAAGGCAGTCATTGTCAGTGTTGCAGCTGAAAAAGTGAATTTATTTATTACCAAGTAAATATCTGTTCTCAAGCATTTCAGAGACTGAAGTAGCAAGGAGGTTGAGGTGGCACAAGGCCAGCTTCTGTGTAGACTGCATAGACTTGTTTCCTGGATTTGACAAGATAAGCATTGACCATCATTGCTTGGAACTGGAAAACTTATATAATGTTTTCTCTGGTTTGATATGCACCTCCCAGAGTGATGAGTCAGGATCATAAATGGCATACTGTAATGGGTCAGTCAATTTCAGTGTCTTCTAGGATAAGTTCAGAGGTAACAGAACTTTCTGAAGATGAGTGAGACAATGTACTTCAAAAACTTAGGCTTTATTATGGTTGAAATCTGGCCATCTAATTTGTGAAAAGGAATTCCTGTAAGTGAATGCTGCTTACAAAAAAAAAAAAAAAAAAACCAAATTGAAAGCACATTGTAATGTGCCATTCACGTTTACTTAAGTTTTGCTAGACAATCTGAAAGCAAAGAAAGATATTTGCAACAGCAGAATCCTTTATTCTGGTATTTGAATCAGTGTGTTAGAGAAAAGAGTTAATTCTGCTGGCTGATATTACTCAATAAATTGTGTGTGTATGGTTGTTTTTTGATTGTTTTTTCAGATTTCCTTGGTATGAAAATAGTTGGTGAGCTGCTACGAAGGGCAGGTGCCTTTTTTATGCGACGCTCCTTTGGTGGGAACAGACTCTACTGGGCAGTGTTTGCTGAATACGTAAAAACGATGATAAGGGTAAGTTAGTTCCTGAACTTTCACACTCTGTTGGAAAGATTCCTGTGAAATATGCACAATGTTACTGCTGTGTGATTGAAAGTCTTCACTGTCATCTGATTTAAATGTGTTTTACTTCTGAATTACTGTAGGTGAAGAGCACACAGGAACCTTGTTGTTATTATTGTTCAGCAGTAGGTGGTAAACAAATTGCTGTTCATCAGTTGCTTTAAATCATGTGCCCATGTGGCAAATACAATATGTTCATTAATTTAGCCATATGGTGTGGCAAATACAATGGATGAATATAGGCTTAGAGATGACTGAATTTAGACGTATATGGCTTCCATTAAAGAAAAAAAGTCACATTTCAAGTGTTTAAGTACTTATTTCTGAGCAGTAAAGAAGCAACGTTTTTCCTTTTCTGACCAACTTTTATTTTTGTTTTACTTTTGAAGAGTGGCTATGCCCCAATTGAATTTTTTCTTGAAGGGACTAGAAGCCGCACTGCCAAGACTCTGACTCCAAAATTTGGTAAGTTGGATGAAAACTTGGAACTTATGATGATTACTAGTGTTTTTGTTAGTGGCCATGTGCTTTGGAAGTTCTTCAGACAGCAAGGGATGTTAAAGCAGTGGGATACCAGTGAGGTCTGTCAGAGTAGTGGAAAACACTGAACTGCCAAGTGGTTGGAGTTTCAAGTCATACTTCTCTTGCACTCTACTGCTTTCTCTCTCTTTGCCCCCATTGTGTAGTTATTTAACTGCATAACTCTTCAGCCTTCTCTTTCTAGAAAACAGACATCCCCTGACCAGCAGAGAAGTATTGTAAGCTAACTGTGAAAGTGATGGGGAATCCTTAGAAGGAAGGTGCTGTACTAGGGCAGAGCAGAGCTGCTGAAAAGAGCACAAACAACTGCCCATATGCTTTGCTCACACTTGCCTTCTATTTTAAAGCTTGTCCACTGTCTTGTGCTTGAAGAGAGAACAGGCACAGTGCACACCTGTTAGCAATTTCTAAAATTTGAAGTCATCATTTTCAAAGTTTAATTGCAGTCTCTTTTCACTCATCAAAAAAGATGAGTGATTTTTTTTTTATTTTATTTTTTTCAATTTGCAGGTCTTCTCAGCATTGTGATGGAGCCCTTTTTTAAACGTGAAGTCTTTGACACATACCTTGTTCCCATCAGTATCAGTTATGAGAGGATATTAGAAGAATCTCTCTATGCCTATGAACTCCTAGGAGTCCCAAAGCCCAAAGAGTCTACATCTGTATGTAAATTCCTTCAGAACAGAACAGAAGTGGATATATATACACACCCTGTAACACCAAAGCTTGAGGTTTGCTCTTCCCGTCTTTGTAGGGGTTGTTGAAAGCCAGAAGAATCCTCAGTGACAATTTTGGTACCATACACATCTACGTTGGCCAGCCGGTATCGCTTAGAACCTTGGCATCTGGGAGAATCAATCGGTGCCCATACAACTTGGTTCCCAGGTACCACCTCCTTCCAGGGTGTATGCACAGGAAAAGCATTTGTTTAATCCTCACCTGTGTCAAATAATTCAGGTGTTCCCCTTGTACTTTGTTTGCAACTTCTCTCATGTCCCCTCCATCTGAATCTTTAGACTGCTGAACTTGTTCTGTCTGAGCAGAGGTTTATCATGCTCATGGTTGTTTCCAAAACGGGTTGTTAACATGTGTAGCTTTGCACTGTGTCACAGAGTTGCCACTGTAATATTTTATGATAAGACATGAGCCAGCCAAAGCTCTGTTTTCTGAGAATTTGGTGGTTTTGTTACTTAAAAATTCCACCTTTCTCTCCCTTCTTGCAAACTGTTATGTGCTCTTGTGCCAGGGAGCTGTAGCTGTGACCGGATTGGGTGGCTTTTGCAATTTGTTGTATCAAACACGATGCTGTTGAATTTTATTTGAAGATAGCAAGCCTGCAGAGATCTGTGTTTCGACTCCTGTCATGAAGCTACTGATGTTTTGCTCTCTGCTTCCATTCTACGTAGCACGTAGATAAATCACCCTCCAGAAAGTACAGATTTGGGAGCAATACAGAAGAAGTAAGGAGGACTGTGATTTCTATTCCAGTCTTTGGAGCTCTTTACCTTGAACTGCTTTGTTCTTTTCAGGCATCTTCCCCAAAAGCCATCTGAGGATATCCAAGAATTTGTCAGTGACGTAGCTTACAAAATGGAGCTCCTGCAAATAGAAAACATGGTTTTGAGACCCTGGGTGCTAGTTGCTGCTGTCCTGCTCCAGAATTTGCCAGCCATGGAGTTTGAACTTCTAATAGAAAAGACCCTGTGGCTTAAAGGCTTAACACAGACTTTTGGAGGATTCATTGAATGGCCTAGAAAAGATGAGTGATTTTGTTTCTGTTCCCTTTGTTGTTTATGAAGGATAAATTTCTGTAGAAATAGTGTATGGTGACCAAGTCACAGAATGTTTTCCTCGGAGTTGTGGATGGGTTTTAGAATATGCTGAAAATGATGCTAAAACGTGGCAGGTTTTGGCTTAGCCTGTAGAAGATAATACTTTGAAAAACAGCTAGGTGGAAGCAGAACAGATATTTTACTGTTACATCCTGAAGTGTGGAACAAGGGGGAAATTGTAAGCTACTTGTATTAGAGTACTGAGATTAGCATAATGTTTATCTTTCTGCGTAAGTCACAGGCAGTTACCTGCTCTGCTGCAGTTAACTTGGTATAATGCTACATTTATTGCTTCATATTGACCATAGTCTGTCCCCCCCGTGACAAAAAACTAGCAGAAACAAATGGGTGAGAGAAAATCAAAACTGTAAGTTGCATATGTGTTTTTAAGTTTCACTTTATCCCCAGAAACAGTGATGATTTTTTTGGGAGAAGGCTTTTGTTGTGGTTTTTATTTACGTATTTATACACATACACGTATTCTTTTCTATATGTAATGAGTATGTGCACATTGGCTGAGGAGAGACTGATTCTCCTTTCAGACTTTCTGACCAGTTGTTTTAAACTTCTCTCTGTGAGCCAAAGTGACACAGATAAGTAATTTTAGAGCCTCAGGATGTAAGTGGTAAAACTAATGCAGGTATATTTAACTTTGCACTGTAAATAGACTTCAACCACAGATCTTTGCTTTTGTAGTCACATGTAAAATCAAGGATTCCTCTTGCTACTGCAATAAAGTAATGGGAAAAGGCTACACTTGGAACAGAACTCTGTCATTTCTGGAAGAAAATCACTTCTCTTTTCAGGGATCTGCAGTGCAGTGAATGCAGACAAGGGCTGCTCCTGCCAGGCTGATAAAAGGAAGAATTTCATGGAAATACTTAAACAATAATTTAGAATCTTACTGTACAGGAAACTGAAAAACATACCACATTTGGGTTTGCTTACTTATTTTGGTTTTATTTATTTCTCAGCAACAATGAACAAGCTTTTGCTTTAGTAGAATTGTGATGTAGTCAGGGAATAGCAAATAAGCCATGGTCATGGAGGAATGACACCAACCAGGCAGATTTCATTGGCATGTGCTGGCCCCACTGTAGGCGTCACTTGCATAGAAACAGGGTTTGTTGTCAGTTGCAAACAATCGTTTGACAATGATAATTATTGACAATCAATATTCTGTCAGTAATTTGAAGAATAAATACATTTTGAAAGCTAATTTGGCAGTGTCAGCAACTAAGTGTACCCTGTCCATTCTTCTGTCTCTAAACAGCTAGTTGTTTCTGCTTTTGTCCTGCTGGTTGCTTTTACAGGCAGAGCATTTGCTTGGATATTACTAACTTTACATTAAAAACAGGAACCTCATAATGACTTGCTCAGACTTCTGCTTCTTATTGTATTTAGAAACTTGGGCACTTTAGCAAAACTGATGCACAGTAGGCTGAAGGAGCAAGTTACGATGCAGGGAGAGGCTGTTGTGAAGGGAGAAAGAATGTGTGGGTTTTTTTATTTAATTGTTTTAATCTCGGAAGCCATATGGATTTGGTGTGCTTCTGGTGCTGTGAACATGTTAAGTGTATTTTAATGTTCAATAAGTTTTTATTGCTTCCTCCTTGCTTTGCCAAAGAGTTCACATTTGATGCAGGGAACGTTTGGTAGTGTTTAAAGTGTAAGGTGTTCTGTAAAGGTGCGTGGAGAGAGTTCGTGGTGTGTCACACTGACAAAAAGGCTTGACCAAAACCTACAGGTGTGTGCAACTCATGCCTGCCTTCGAAAAACATTCTTGCTTAAAAAAGCAAAACAAACCACAAACCACACACTTCCTTGCTTTAGGCATTTTAAAAGGATTATCTTGAGAAACAGGAGGAAATTTTGGTTTAAGCACAGTATGGTTTCTCTTTGAGCAGGAATATTATGCAATGATAGTTGTGTCAGGATTTCTTTAAACTTAATTTGGTATGAAGCCTTCCTTGTATAGGAGAGTTGAGGAAATCATTATAAAAACTTGTGCATCTGATTCAGAGCTTGTAGTGTCAGAAATGCCTAAGCAAAAGTATGGTCTCCATTTCCTTACTGATGTATATATCCATCAAACAGATCTATCCTCTTTTATTTGAAGGCTCAGAATTCCTTTGTCTCTGGAACAAGTAGTAGTTGTCATTGTTAGCATTAGATTTTATTTTTTAAATAATACTGAAGATATTTAATATTAAAATATTAAAAAACATAGCATTTAATGATTGGAATGTCTGGAATTTATTCTCTCCATCTCATACTATGCCTAGGCTGCCAGTTCCTGGCATGGATTATATTAAAACATACTTCTAAGAGAATGTTTGGGGCAATAATTGGTCTTCAGTGATAAAACTTAATGAAATGCTGTAAGCCATTTCAATCGAGTTCTGTTCCTTTCTGCACATCCCTAAGTCTTATGTTTTCCTGCCAGATAACCTGTGTGCCAAAAAAGCAGTCATGTCTGGCCTCGCCCTGCATTCCAACATCGCCTGTCTGGTCGATGGCCACGTGGTCCTCCATGACAAAGGAGTAGAAGATGGAGCCATAGGGGAAGTCGTTTTTAAGCGAGCTCTGGCTGTCCTCACGTGTGCCACCTACAGAAACCAGCTGCTGAACGTGTTTGTGCGTCCCTCCCTGGTGGCAGTGGCCTTGCAGATGACACGCAGCTTCAGGAAAGGTACGTTTGGGGTGGCTTGGGGAGTCACTGGCTCTGCTGCTTGCACTGTCAGCTGGGCAAGGAGCACGAGGTTCCTGCGTTGCTAGTGGGAGCTGGCAGAGACCATCTTACTCTTGGTAAGGTCCTGCGGTGTATCCACCTTTTCTGTTTGTTTACTCATTGGAAGGAGGTTTATTCTACTGAGAGGGTGGGGATAAGGTGAACTGATCCCAGGTCCTAAGTGTGTTAGTTTGTTGATGTTTAGCAGACCGGCTTCTTAGGCTACAAATAACACACAGCTCACACTACAGCTCTCGGTCTTCCTTCTTCTCCCACTACTGTTTCCAGGACTTGACTCTTTGAGAAACTTCTCAGAACACATACCCTAGTTTTGTGCAGCATCTCGTTATGTAGCATTTAATACATGTTCTGAGAAGCTACAAGCCCCTGCTCTTTCCTTTTGGTAACAATTGAATCAAGACCTTTCAGCACTTGCTGTTCTGTCGTGGTGGTTTCAGCTGTACACATATGTATGACATGTATGCATGCTTTTAATGTCAAGACCAAATTTTATTTGGGGTAGGAACTCTTTCTAAAATAAGGAATAAATGACTTTTCACTTGCATGCTTTGAATTATGTTTTTAAACAACTGTTCTTCACAATATTTTTTTCAGAGGAAGTCTATAGCTGCTTCAGCTTCTTGAGAGATGTTTTTTCTGATGAGTTCATCTTCTTTCCTGGCATTTCATTGAAGGTAAAAACATCCTTTATACAAAAAAAAAAAACAAACCCTCATAGTAATGTAGCCAAATAAAATAGCACCCAGTTTCAGGGCTGTGCCAAACAAATGCTTTGTGATAAACACCTACAGTCATATCAACTTGATCTGTTAGTGGGAGGGAGAAATTAAAAGGGGGTCATTTGGTTAGTTGCAAAATATTACCTGAACCCACAAGGTTGCATATGCAAGCTTTTTTTTCCCATCTGCTTTCAGTAAAAGGCCCAGTTCTGAACTATTAAAATGAACTGTAGCAGAAATTTAGCTTTTTATTTTTTTTTTTTGATCAGTCTTCCAGCACAGATACAAAAATAAAGCAGTCTTTTAAATGAAGTGTAAATACTGTCCTCTTCCTCTGCAATTATGAGGGAGACCTTAGACTGTGAAGAAAAAAAAGTGTTAATGTAGTTTGAATTGAATTTTGTCACAGAGTGAGTATGTTCTGTCAACGCAGAAACTAAACAGCGGGTACACCAGGATAACTTTCAGAAAGTTAAACTATAGGTGTTATACCAATTAATGAGCAACTTTTATGCCCTTTAACAAACAGATTATGCAGTTCTAAATTTAATTCCTTTGGGTGATTGTACTCCTGCCAGTGCAGCTCTCACCAGTTGTTTCTTGTGGTTCCATGTGTATGGTCAGTGGTGGCACAGTCCTGAGGGAGCTCTGCCAACAGCCAGTGCCTCATCTGTTAACAGCATGCCTCCACCTCTCCGTGACTGCACAGCATGGCAGTGTAGTGTTTAAACAGTGGCTAATTACTCTCTTGACCTCTAAAGATTATGTTCCTGTTTTTTCTTTTTTTCTGAAGTGAGACCTTTCCTAATGGCCTAGCAGTGTTCCTGGTAGAGTCTTACGGAACCTTTAGTTGCATCCTCTTTGCTTGAAAAGTTTCCCTTCTGTCGGAGAGAGCACCACAGAGAAATGACAGACACCAATACGGTTAAGGTCATAACTCTCCCCTTTATTAGCGAGCATCAGGCTTTTATAAGCAAAGCAAAGCTAGCTTGGTTACAATAATTCTGATTGGTCTTTTCCAGATGCACTTTCTGCAATAAGCCTTGCAGTTTCATATATTCCTTCAGGTTCTGCTTTGCTACATTCTTTTAAGCTTACACAGTTTCTTTCCCACACACACAGCTGCCTTCATCTATACTCTAATGAGCGACTCATCCTTGATGATTCTTCAGACCCACTGTTCACAGGCTGAGCCTGCATCTGAGGCCTGTGTCTGAGCCTCATGCAGCTTACAGTCTCACATAACCAAAGTCTGGGTGGGCCACGTCCTTTTTCCTTCAGGTATATTACTACACCCTTCATATCAGGACCCCCTTGTCCTATAGAATCCTCACTAAGACAAAGCCAGTACTGGGTGTTAGAAGGCTCTGAATGGCTGCCTGCTCCCCTAACACAGTTGGACACACAGAGGCAAGCACCATATGGGTTTGCAGCCAGCCTGCTGGAGCAGAGCTGGCTCATGATGCAGGTGAGCACCAGTTTATTAGTCAAAAAACTGGTTCAGCATCATACCCAATATAAATTTTTTATCAACGATAAGGCCAGATATCTGATGGTGATATTTGTGATCTTTTCCATGTTAAAAAAAAAGAGGTATGTATCATTTTCATAAGAATATTCAAGACTTGGGACTGTATTAAAAATTAATGGATTTTTATATGGAAGAGAATTGGGCCGATTGGCAGCCTTGTGGTTAGTTTTCTTTGTTAGCAATTGTTGCCTCCTGCAGCTCTTTTTAAATGCCAAAACTGAGCAGGGAACAGAAAGGTGATTACTGGAGTCAAATGAAAGACTTGCTATGAATGTTAAAGGATCTTTTAACAACCCACTCCTCTAGTTGTCCATGTGTCCGTCATGGTCTGTGTCACTTCCCCTCATGTTCTCTGTCTTGGGTTGATATCAGCAGTATCATACTGATATTGGCAGTGAAAGGGTTTTGTCATTGACATCTCCATAATTTGTAACTTTTGGCCATCTTTCCTTTTGTAGAGGGCAGGTCAGTGAACCATGTTATCATTTGTGGCAGAGTGGGCAGGAGGTAAAGGCAAACTCTGACTTAAAAACCCAAAACTACTCACAATAAAAAACCCTAAACTAGACAATCTGACCCTAGCCTGACAAAATCCTGAGGCAACTCAGGCTGACTGTCTTTGCTTCTCGGCCTGGCATGTGTCGAGGTACAGCTGTGTTTAAAAAGATGTTCCTACTGCTTTTTTAATAAAGGTATCTCTGGCATATAGGACAATTTTGGTTGGAGTCTCAGGAGAACTGAGTTCAGAAATGAAGTAGTGTCCTGTTGCGTGTTTTTTGTTGCTGATTTTGTGGTGAAATTGGCTGTGCTTGCCATAGATGTTAAAGTTTCACTCATGCTTCTGTCTCACAGGATTTTGAGGAGGGATGTTTTCTACTCACAAAATGTGATGCCATTCAAACAAGTCAACAGGAAATCTACCCTACTGACAAAGGAAGTGTTATAGTGTCTTTCTTGTCCGCTATGTTCAGACCTTTTCTGGAAGGTTATCAGGTATGTTGTTCTTCAGAAAACTGTCTTCTTTTCGGTGTTTTATAGGGAAATTAGGAGAGCTGTGGTACTTCTACAGTATATGAAAGGACTGTTTTCATGGCTGGGGAGTGCAAGAGTTTGAGAAATAGCAGTAATAAATATCTTAAACACTCTCTTTCCCAGGATCCTGATTGTAGGTTTCCATAGGGAGCATGCTGCTTTCAGGTTCATTGTTCTTTCTTACAAGGAGCTCTTGATAATTCCTTTTATGTGGGCTGTCCTGCCAGGTGTGGCAATGAGTTTGTGTCTCATATTTGATAGCTCTTGGGAGAGTCGTTAATTTCATCCATATCTCTTTCAATTATTATAGTTTTCCAAGGTTTTTAATAAGACCAATTACTAATTAGTAATTACTGTAATAAGCAATGAATACAAACCCAGGAGGCTAAAATCTCAGGTATGTCAGCATAAGATGGGTGGGACTGTAGATGTTTGAGCCTAGTGGAAAGTGTTAATGACCTGGTGTATGGCTTGGGCTGAGCTGTACCAGTTTGCTGAGTTTTTCCCATCTGTAAAACAGCTATTGCTTAAAAAAATCATACTGTCCTTGATTGTGAAAACAGGAACATTAAATTCATGTCTAAGGTAGCTATTACAGCAATACTTAATCATATTCCATTGTTAAGATTTTCATGCTTATTAAACAGTAATAAAATTCTCAGGTGCTTTGGGTAATGATACCTTTTGAGTCACTCACCTACACTTTTCAAAGTGTAACAGTGTTACTTAGGAGGATATGTCTGTCTGTAGCCCATAAGCTGATGACAAAAAAGAACGAAGTGCTAATCTATTTTTTAAATCTTAGTTAATTTTCAGGTACCTCTCAAAGGAAACAAAAGAAGCCTTTACTGAGAAGCAGTTTATACCTGGAGTCCGCAACTTTGTTTTTCATCTTCTCGAGAAGGGTGTGTACAGCCCGTGTGCAATGAGATTTTATGAGCCCAGTCTGTTGGACAGCAATAAAACTTTTAATTGTGTTTCTGCTTTCTCTGTAGGGAACACACAGTGTTATGAAGCTCTGTCCTCTGACGTGCAGAAAAATGCCTTAGCAGCTCTCGTGCAACTAGGTGCGGTGAAGAAGAAGAAAACGTAAGTAGCAGTGGCTTTTTTGGTGTGCAGAAACCAGTGTGTGATCCTATTGGCAATTCTTGATGACTGAGCTATTAGGATGAATCAGAACAGCAGAACCCTGACTGCCTGAGCACCAATCAACTGATGGCGGGTTGGATTTACGGAAGACCCAGGTGGTTCCTTTCTGTACATGTAGAAGCAGAATGGCACTCTGCCATAGCGGAAACGCTTCTGTGGCACCCACCAGCAACGTTCTTTAACTCACTAGCAGGCTGCTTCTGACTTCTTTTACTTTTTGATTTTTAAAGTTTCTTCCAAGGCTGTGATAAGCAAAGAGAACAGCCCTGCTGATTTTTCATGCAGGAGTGACTCTTTGTGTTAGTATAAGCTTTGTCAGGCAATATAAGTGATACTCAGAAATATTTCTAATTTTTGAGGGGGGGAGGGGGTTGATACTGACATCTCAAAGCAATTTAAATGAAAACTTAGTCATTAAAGTCTTGTAATGCAGTTCATGTCTTAAAATTTAAAAGATTAAAACCCAGCTACTGTTGCACAAAAATAGGGTGACATGCATTTCCTGTTAACAAATTAATTTCCATTATGGTGCTTCTCACCGTGCTTAAAAGCATAATTGTGGAAGTCCCTGATACAAGAAGTCCTCACAGTGTCTGGTGTGCTTCACAGAACGCAGTTGGCAGCTGATGACCCTGAGCTACTTTCTTATGCCTCTGTTCAGAAAATCAATTGCTTAAGGTTTGTAGTGCTTTTGGAAAGCACTGGAAGTACTGTGTTTGTAACGTCCCCTGCCATGTCACTGTGCTAAATACATGTCTTTAGCTAAATTCCCCTTGTGAGTAAAAGGAATACATTTGGTTCAGTTTCAGAGAGATAGTCTTGAAAGTGACATAACTGAAACCAAACATATATTCTCTACCTGCAGTTGCCACTAATAAAAATCAAGGGAAGAGAGGGACATGGAGACTGTGATCTAGAAGGTGGTTAAGGAAACTATAACTATCTTTGAGTACAACCTGCATAGAAGTCTGCCATGTCCTTAAAATTAATATATATGCTGATAGGATGAAAAATATTGTGTCATTATGAAAATGTTAAGTCAAATGATTTGCATAGAAATGGCTGGAATAAGGAACATACATTGAAGAAACAGTTTGGGTTTTTTTCTTCTTTTAACTGTAGGTCCAATGGATTCAGTTACAATGTAAATCAAGAGGCCGTTAATAAAATCCTGGACATGTTTGGTAAGTGTTCTCTACTTTTGAACACAGCCTCTCAAGTTAAAAATTATAATATAGTATGCTAATATAAATTACTGACCTGCCTGAAAGCAACTCTGCAGAGGGAGAACCCATACCATTCCATGATTTGATGAAACGTGAGCCAGCAGTGTGCCTGCATGGCCAAGAAGGCCAATGGCATCCTGGGATGCATCAAACAGAGTGTGGGCAGCAGGTCAAGGGAGGTTCTCCTCCCCCTCTGCTCTGCCCTGGTGAGGCCTCATCTGGAGTCCTGTGTCCAGTTCTGGGCTCCTGATCTCAGGAGAGAAGAGGGAACTTCCAGAGTCCAGTGGAGGGCTACCAAGATCATCAGGGGACCGGAACTTGTCTCTCTTAAGAGGAATGGCTGCGGGACTTGAGACTGTTTAGCTTGGAGAAGACTGAGGAGGGACCTCAGTCATATAAGTGCTTTAGGTCCTTATAAGTACCTAAAGGGTGGGTGTCAGGAAGATGGGGCGACACTTTTTCTGTAGTGCCCAGTGACAGGACAAGGGGTAATGGACATAAGCTGGAACACAAAAAGTTCCACATAAACTCAGGGAAAAAATTCTTTGGTGTTGAGATGAGAGAGCCCTGGCACAGGCTGCCCAGGGAGGGTGTGGAGGCTCCTTCTCTGGAGGTTTCCAAACCCACCTGGACATGTTCCTCTGAGACTTGATGCAGGGGACTTTAGCAGGGGGTTGGATTTAGAAGTTCTAGAAGTCCTTTCCAACCCCAAGCATCCTGTGATTCTGTGGTTCTGTAATTACTTTTGACGATGCACGTTATGTTAGATGTAGGGTTTTTTTCCCCAAGTGGTTCCTTAGATTTATGTATATAAAAGTTCTCATGGTACGTTTTTTTACAACATTTTTTCTGGTATCATTGACTGCAACTTTGAATCTCCCTTCTTTATTGGAAACGCTGCACAACCCAGTGACCAAACAATGCAAAAAGTAGTTCAAGGAAGTGGTATTTACACTGTTTTGATGTTGTTTACTGGTAGTTTTTTTTCTTTCCCTTTATTTGTTCCATTAGATGCCAGGATACCTGTACAGAAACCTGTGGCTGCACGACTCTGAGTGGTTGCTGGTGCCGTGGCTGGATGCAAGCGCTGGCTGAGAACGACGGCCGCCCTGCAGCCAAGAGCACAGACCTGCACCTGCCCGTCCAGCCTCCAGCAGTGGAGGCAGAGGCGTGTTCTTCACCAGGCCAGCTCTCCATTACCACTTAGGAACTGTTGCTGCCAAGGGTTAGAGTTGTGTTTGTATCCTCACCTCACCGTGTTTTGTTTTTTTTAAAAGAGATTAAACATGGGTTGTTTGGTTTTTTTTTTTGATAAATATTTAAAGGAGATGTGCACAGTAACTGCTACTTTATGTTTTTCTAGACTCGTAACAAGGACTGTGATCGGTTTCAAATGTTTCATGGATGTGAAAATGTAACAGGGAATTAAAACACTCGCTAATTAAACTTCAGAAAGAGTCGTTTGCAGGCCGGCTCAATGGACTGTGCCAGTCTGGGGCCGGGACGCGAACTGCGCGTTGTGTCGGGTTGTGTTCTCTGGGTTGGTGAGGTGATTTTTTTTTTATTTAGGCGAGGTTCAAGTCGCTCGTTCCGGGCGCTGCCCGTCCGTCAGGCGCCGCCGCTCCGCGCGCCCCTTCGCGCTGCCTGAGGGCGGGCGGGCGGGCGGGCGCTNCCCAGCAAGATCGGGGGCCGGCCGGCGTGGCTGGGCGAGGCCGGGCTGCCGGGCCCCGCCGCCCTGCGCTGCGGCCGCTGCCAGCGGCCCCGCGCCTTCCTGCTGCAGGTGTACGCGCCGCAGCCCGACCGCCCCGACGCCTTCCATCGCACCCTCTTCGTCTTCGCCTGCCGCGACGCCGCCTGCTACCGCCTGCCGGGCCCGCGGGGGCCCCTCTGCGGTAAGGCAAGGCGGGAGGGGGAAGTGCGGTGGTGGGCGAGCGCGGGCCGCGGGCCGCCGCCGCCGCTGACCGCTGCCTCTCTCCCGCAGTGTTCCGGAACCAGCTGCCGCGGCGCAACGACACGTACCCCGCCGAGCCGCCCCCCGAGGAGCCGCCGCCGGACCCCGTCGCCGCCGCCGCGCCCC